>CAEFZY010032398.1:0-79231 GCA_903066815.1 Brachyrhaphis roseni
GATGGATGGATGGATGGATGGATGGATGGATGGATGGATGGATGGATGGATGGATGGATGGATGGATGGATGGATGGGTAAAATGGTTTTTGATTTTTCCTTCATTCAATCTATTTCGTGCCAAAGTGTCCAACCAAAATACTTCGCTCTGCTACATTTAAGTATCACATGAACTGTTGTATCCCATCATGTTCTATTATACAGAATTAAAGTTCATGTCTGAAATGTGAAAAATTAATCTTCTGTTCTTCTTTTTCCTAAGTTATCAGCGAAGACTGGCAATTATTGCACATTATCACAGTAAAAGAAAACATGGTAGAAAGTATTGCTGCAACAACTCATATGTGAGAGGCTGGACTGTTCATATTAAACATAAACAGCACAAAAGTCACGACAACTTCAAATCTCTCTACTTCCGAAATGGAGACTCTTATCTCGCCCAGCTTAAGTACAATATAAATCTACCAGGAAAGCTCTCGACATCCTCGTTCGCTCACTGTTTGACTTACTAAGAACTGATTCTCTAAAAACTGCTTTTGATTCATGTGAGCTTGTGGAGTAAAAGAATAGAACAAAAATTTCAGGCATGAAAGTAATTTTTTATAACCAATAAAAATAGTTCTACAGTTGGAAAAAAAAAAGCAACTATTTTTCTAATCAACTGCATGTACAGGAAGAGTCTTTGCACCTCTGTGGTAAAGTGGAGGAGTATGTTTTGTCTGTAGTTGTGGCTATTCATGTAGGAACGTTTAGGAGCAAAGCAGTTTGTGTGTGAGTGTGAGTGTGAGTAAAGTAAAAACACTGACACAAACAGAAAGACAGGACGAAAAGGACGGAAACACAGTGTTTCTTACAGCTGAACTGTTGCTGAGACTCAGCCAAGGTCATCCTCTTACTTATGACATAAATGGAGCCAGACTGAGCCTCTCACTTGGACGCTCTCCATCTGCTCCCGCTGATAAGACTGGCTACTCCACGAACAGCATGCAGACACCGCAGCTCTGCATTGTGAATAACATACAGCAATTACACAAAATCAATATCATTTTTTTTCCTGCTAAATAGAAGGCAGACTTTCTGGAATGGGTTAGATCTAGATGATTGTGCATTTAAAAAAAAGAAAAGAAAAGGTTTTGAATGCTAAAGCAAAGGAAGTACAAAATAGATTTCTAGCCACAAAGACGGAAAAGAGATATCCTGCTAATTGGCTTATGTATATCAACCAGAAAACTCAATTGCATGCAGTCAGGGGGCCAGAACAGCTTAGCTTAAATTACAGGAACTCAACTAGGCAACGTGGATTGTTGGGAGTCCAGAAGATTTTCCACAGCGTCTCTTCCAGTTTATATAAATTGGGAGAGTTTAATATTGTGTGCAGCTGGCCGACCGGCAGAACTGCTCTGTCTCCTCCTGTTCAACACTCCACTTTGTGAATCAAAGCACATGTTAAAATTCATGAGAGCAAAGAATATATTTCGCTGTCACTCCAGTGAGGACACAGAGGATTGTTCTGTAAACCCCTCTGCCTTGCTGCACTTCAGAGGTGGACTTGGATCAGGACAGAAGCTCCGACAGCATGGGGAATGTGGATGACAAATATTACGTGGGTATCAGATTGCTCTAGAGAACAGGAAGGCGCCATGCTTGGGGTAGTTTTAAATAAATGTAAGATGATGATAAAATTTTACAGTGTTTAAGAGAGTGGCAATAAAACAATAAGGAGGAATATTTGGAAGACTGGGAGGTTTGCCTGTTTTACGATGGTTGTCAAAGGCGCACACGCCCCTGCAGAGAGGCCAGGTTTTTGTGACTGAAAAAAAAAAAGAAACTTCATAAATCTTTTCACAAGTGTTAACATGTATAATGTGACAAATGTTGTGTACAATTCATGTGCTAAAGAAATGTCCAACAACCTTGTATTAATAAAGGACGTTAATCAAGCACTTTTTGTGAAGACTTTTTGATTTAGATTCAACTTTGAGTTTACACTGATCAGGGAGGTTGCTACGAAGCCAACAACAACTTTGTTTGCTGTCTAAATGTATAAATAGATTATCTGGGGTTTTATCTTTATGTTTCTGTGTAAATTTTGACATTTCCATTTGAATTTGTCAAAACAACTGGCAGCATCCCTCTATGGATTACTTTTCTCCAATAATACATGTAACAATATGCTGTATAGTAAACAAGATTTACCATGGTGTCAAATATTTGATCCTTTAACAGAGCTGCATGAAGATTAAGAGTCACTGTACATGTACAATTTGGTGCAGTATCTCTCAATAGTTTCTCCAGAATGAAAAAAAAAAAAAAAAAAACATGGATAAAAGAAAACTACAGAAACTTTTTACAAAGGACTGACCTGCAGACTCCCTGTTTTTCCTCATTAACTTCCTTCTTTGTTAAATTGATCAATTAGATGAGCCATCTGCTAAAGCCCACCATTTTCTTAACGCAAGCACACATTTCAAAATATCTCTTAACACTGAAACCCAGAGAAGCTTCTCTAATGCTAAAGAGGTTGGTGATCTCATCACCATAACTACAGCTGATGATCTCAACATGCAACGCTTCCTATTAAATGAGCCTTAACCCATGGAGGTGGACCAATTGGCAGGAAATGAGATCAAATTGATTGGGAAACAGATGGAAGCGGAGCAGACCCGATAAAGCTCATGAGGCTTTAAGGGCGCAGATGAAAACAAGACAGAGTCGGAGAGCAGACAGCATGAAATCAAGGACAGATTGGATGAACTATGGGGCTTAATTTTCCAAGGCTTAAAAAAGACAAATTATCTTTTAAAATCAGAATGGTTAAAACTGAGTCTGTTCTTGTGTTGGAATTATTTTAAGAGCAATAGGAGAAAGGAAAAAAAAAAACTTTAAACAGTATCTTTGACTGCTGCTTCCACATTTAACCACAACAAATATTCTGCCTGTTACAAAACTCATAAAGGGTGAAAATAATCTGCCACTGTCAGTTGCTGAGTATTCTTGTGTAATATTTCCAGGGAAAAGGGCAAGACAACACAACAGCGAGGCCTTAACAAACCACTTTCAGCTTAGCAATTATTGAAATGCATCTAATTCCACATGGAGACAATATCTCTGCTTTTTCCAGTCAATTTTAAAAGATGACAACAGCCAATCTGCTTATGTTGTTAAATACATCAGTAATTATGTTAAAAAAAAAAAAAAAAACGCCTGGATATGTAAACAGTCAAAGTGGCATGTCAAATCTTATCCAACATTTCCAAGGGGATTAAGATTCGACAAAAACTTGATAGAAAAGCATGAACTTTAGATCGACTGATAATTTGTTAAATATAAAAGAGAGTGTGGGTGTCTGGACTGGGTATCTTACCTCTTACCTGATGATAGTTCAAATAGACCTCACTCCCTAAAACTCCCTTTCATTACTCTGAACATTACAGTAAGGGCATGAAAAATAAATGAGCTCATCCAAAGAAGAAAAAAAAAATTAGATTGTCTAATGATGAAAACAGACTAACGTCTAAATTTAACAAATGTGATTTTTATATAGACTGGTTTTCACTTTTATACACAATTTAAAAAAACAAAACAAACAAATGCATGGCTATCTCAACCAATTCACAGAAGTTTATTTGATTTGTAATATGCAAATATTTCACACTATTGCACTGAATTACTGTAATGCCAAGTGGAAGAAACACAGGGACCGAAAATATTCAATTAGGTGCCCAAGAAAAATTATTAACGATCTGCACACTCTCCCTGATTTCACCTTTGATGAGAAACTGCACAGTTTCACAAATTAGTTTGAATTTTTACTGCATCGGGGTCAGCTCCGGTGGCAGCGAGACGAGTAATGGTTAAGAATGCAATAAACAGCTCCCGAACGGCTTGGAAGACTTGCTGAGTTCATGAAACTTTTAATCTGAATGGAATGTGAGATGAGAGGCTTTTGAGATGTAAATGACTCACGACCATTTAAATAAAATAAATAAAACACTCCTCCCAGCATATAAATCCCCAACTTAATTTAGCTGAGTCAATAGATCGCCAGGTTATGACTGATATGAAGTTCCTCAGAAAGCTGCAGCAGAGTCTTTAAATGTGACTGAACAGAAAACAGAGATGCCACAAATACACACTTGACTGGATATTCTTAAATAAATCCATTGAGAAAAATAAACAACTTTTTAAAATGAAATTGAGTTTTTGATGTTTGTGTAATTAAGTCATTACACAAAACCTGACAGGCTGCAACACATTTTAAAAATGAAGCCTGCTGCACATCTAACGCTATTGATCCTGATTGAACAAGCACTGTGAAATATTGGCTCTTCTGTGTTAAGACAAGTCAAATCCATGTCAAACACACTCATGCAAGTGTTTTAAATAAACAAGTTGTTGGGTAAATTGAATGAGTTGTACTCGAAGGGGCATAAGTCACATGTCGAGGGTAGTTTTGAGCCCAGGGGATGAATAAACAAAAAATAAATAAAAATCAGATTATGGTCTCCAGATCATTAACCCTTCAGAGCACCACTGACCTCACATGTTCATTTGATCTCATCATGTTTTGGTGAGTGTGGGAGAGAAATAGTGTGAGGATGTGTGTGAGGGGGAAGGCACCACTTTGATGTTGTAATGCAAAACTTCTTTTATCTCACACGGAGCGTTTGAGGCTTGGCTGGCTGTCCAAAACTCAATTAGAGACGGTCTGAGTGTGAACCGACTGCATAAGAAGAGGTGTGAGGCGCTGAGGTGTGAACAGGACGGCTGGCTGGATGGATGGATAGACGGATGGGCGGATGGTGGACAATGAGATGTGATTAACAATAGTCTTTGGAAAGCTTAGGTCAAATCCAATAGCTACATGCGAGACTGACCACTGCCTGTCCTGTACAATCAATGCGTTTTGGTACAGTGCGAGGCATGATCCACAAATGGACAAAATGTGAAAGATTTTGAACATTCCACCCAAGTATCTACAAAAGCAACACAAACTCATCCAGACAAGAGCCCAAACCAAAATCCACAACACTGTAGACCTCAGTGGGACCAAGTAAGTTCAGTGTTCATGATGTAACTATAAAAACTGCAAAAACACAAAATCTTAGAACATATTTTTGGTCTGGTTTCTAATGAAAATATCTCGGTGCTCTTGAAATAAGACAAAACCAACTGACAAGTAACTTTTCAACAAGACGTAAGAAATTGTTTTAAGTAAATAAGCCATTAAAATTGATGGAAAAAGTGCTAATTCCATTGGCAGTTTAACATGGGAAAAATGCCAGTGGAAGTAATACTTTTTCACTTAATTAACAAGCTCCTGTACCTTGCTTGAAGGTTACTTCTAAGTTATTTTTAGTCTTATCTCAAGTGTGCTGAGATATTTGCACTAGAAACTAGACCAAAAATACTTGGTAGGATTTTGTGTTTTTGCACTGCTGTCCAAAATGATGGGCTAAGGCCCATCCCACCTTAGCCAGAAAACATCTTGATGATCACCAATACGTTTAGTAGAATACTCTGTGGACCGAGAAAACTAATGCGTCACCTTTTTCAAGGCATATGTCCAATGACATCTGAGTAGGAAATCCAGAAAAAGAACATCACAGTGACAGTCAAACATGGTGCCGGTAGCGTAATCGTCTACGTCTGTCTGCTGCCTCAAAATCTGGATTACTTGCTGTAATTGACACTAATTTGTAATTCCATAATTTTCCATCATTTTAATAGTTTTACAGACTTTATTTCATTCATGTTTTTATATGGGATTCTGAAGTGCAACGCAATACTGGTGTAAAAACAAGTATGCCATTCATTTTCTTATCATTAAACCATATTTATATTTGAGGACAGCTTGCTTATTAAATCATCTGCATCCTGGCTGCACATTAAGAAATATTCCTAAGCTTATTTAGTCCAGCTGTAACTCAAGGTTTCATCATCACAATAACAATAAAACCTAAAATAGTTCAGCAACAATAAAGCCCCTTTTTTATATGCTCCCCTCAGCCAACCCTGTCTTTGTTGTTATTCTGTTGTTTCCCTTGGTAAAGTATCCCAGTGGAAAGAAAAGGTGAATTAGAGAAATGTACATAGACTGGAGAAAAGGAAGGTAGACGAGGCTGCAAATATTTGCTGTGACATAAACTGGACTGGGAGACCCCCTCCCTCCTTCCATCCCTTGCATTCTTTGATGACACTCAAAAGATGAACGGCAGCTAGGTGAGGAGTTAGGAAGGAGGAGAGGAAGAAGGGAGGAAAGAAGCAGAGGTTCGGCTTTTTACATTGGAGTCTTTCATCTCTCTCCTACCATCGGTCATGAGAAATGAGAGAACACTGACTCCCAAACACAGCGCCTCATTCCATTTCCATTTAGCTAGGAAGAAGCAGGGCTTTATTGCTGTGTCCCAAAAGGCGCAAAAAGAGTTATCCATACGCAGACGAATCCTACTGCACTGTCAGAGTTCCTGTGCCAACTCAGAAATATTCTCAGTCTTCACATAAAGAAGGTCATTCATCAGGGAAAAGCAATTTCTAGCCTTTATGTTGCAGTCCCTAAAAGATTTTGTGACATCGACAAAATCTTCCAAAAAAAATATTGCAATTTTTAAGCATATCCCATGATTATACATAATCAGAGAATACGACTGGATGTCTCAACAAAAACATACATTGACTAGACTTGTGGGGAACTTTTATAAGGGAAGAGTATTAAATATATAAATTATCCTAAAATGTTTGTCATTTCTTTGAATCTACTTAGAAAGAATAATATGTTTGCTAGTATAACCATGGGAACAACATTCTGGGCTATTTGTTTGGTTTTTGCCAAGTTATTTGTGTAGTTTGACATTTTGATACTTTGCAAACAGTAGGATCTAAACACCTAAAGGCAAATCAAGGACTCCCCACTGGCGGAGTATATAGAGAAGTAAGCCACAACAGACAGATGAGTCAAAGTGAGGAGAGATAAACAACTTGATCAGATAAAAAATTTGATCAGAAACACTTTGAACACAACTTCAATAATGCCAGAGCTTCAGGAGAGACACAGATAAAATAAAATAAATAAATAAATAAATAAATAAAATAGAAGTGATATACTGGTTCAGAGTAGTTACTAATAAGCATGCAAGTACATAAAAAATGATTCATTGCACGTTCACAGTGAATGTTTCAGGAGACAAAACTATTAGGTGGCTCAAAGATTGCAAGCAAACAAATTTCCCCTTGATCTGCCGTGACTGGCGGATGGCAGATAGAACAAGATAAATTACATTTTTATTTTTTTATTTTTATTTTTTCAAAGAGTGCATAGAAACCAAGAGGAGTATAAACACATTAAACAGCAGAACCTTAATGCACTTTTTTAACTACAACACAAAGCAATTAAAGGTTAGGAGTAAAAGTGCATAAATGGGAATAAACTTGCAACTCGATATTATGTTGTAAACTTTATATTTGCTCCATCAAACCTAGATTTATTATTTTTATTTTTTTTATGCATTATAGTTCTTAGGCAAAACAAATAGCAAAATCTGAATCATGTACAACAGCAAAAGCCTACATGGTGCATCTCTAACAGGAATTGGTGAAGCTGTATTGATTCCCTTGACAGACTCTTTCACAACTGCTGTCACTGAGCCAATCAGAGCCACGAGGAGGTCTTAGCACATTCAATCATGCTCACACTGTCCTCTTTGGTCCCTGCTGCGTTACAGTAGTGGTAAGTATAGCCATTGATGACGAAGGATAAGCTGTTTCCCTGTAGCCTTGGAATGTGTCTCTGCCATTGGTACCGATGCAGCATACCAGCAATCTTGAGGTTGTACATGCAGTGCAGTAGAGGGTGTGAGAAGCACATACACAAGCCTGTTTGACAGCTCTAAGACCATCCTCTTGGGTCTGATTGGTTGTTTCTGACCATGTGTGATGCATTTCTGCAGATGGCAACAGCACCACCAGCAGAAGATAGAGGAGCAGATTATCTGTCTCATATTTTTTATGTTTTAGAAAAGTTACTGCAGCTTTAAGAACAAATGTGTTCATTTCTGCTGACTGTTTTTTTTTATCCTCTACAGAAACTTTCTCAGTTTTAAAAACATGTCAGACAATGAAAGCAATATTAAATGCGTAACCCTAAACTAAGAGAGAACAGCACGAGGGTCTTCAAAACACAATATTTTTTTAAGCCATTAGCAGTGAGCTGGAAGCATTCCTTTGGTGTTTAACAGGATTACAAGGAGTGCCTTTCAAGCAGAAGTTTATTTCACTCCATGTTTGTGCAGGATACTTTCTTCATGAAACTACAGAAAACTGCACGTAAATGTCTGCATCATGGTTTTTAACTGGGTTAAAATAAGAAGTTAACAGAATTATTTGAGACTTCAAGTTGTTTCATCGGTTCTAAAGTGATTTATGTATATTACCGACTTGCTGCTTTTGAATATGTAACAGTGATTTACAAATGTAACTTCAAAACACTCAACATTTAGCAACTGTACATTGCTCTCAGCTACAGTACTTCAACCATACCATCACTATGTTCTTTTGCCTTCTATGCAAATATAAATGAATTTAATCAGAATATTATCTTCTACCCGCCTCGGCTAAAAAAGTAATTTCTTAAAGTACTGAAACTCAGTTTAAATGAATACTTGATCTAAAAAGTACCTATACAATAAAAAAGAAAACAAAATGAGCCGAAGGTTGCAGAATAATAAAAGACAATAGGATTACAAAAGTGTGAAGCACGATCAAAACAACTCGCAGCAGCCAGAGCGGTGTAACAGCTTCATCAATTCAACTCATAAACAGATCCCTGGTTTCCAGTATGGACCGAAACAAAATGCAAAAAGGTTTGAGAGCCTCCATATCTGCGATGCCTCCCCTCTCTGCTGAATCGAGAGGTAATTCTGCTCATAGTGACTGTGGGCTGCAAAGTGACAGCGGTGAATTAATGATTCATTACGCCTAGTGTAAGCAAACAGCGAGTCGGCGATGGAGCAAAATGGATTTATACACATATCCAGCGCCAAACCGTGGTATTTCTTCGTCCATTAAAGAATATTCAAACACCCAGGCAGGTGGAAAAAACAGTAAAAGCAGCAAAAACCACAGGATTTAAAAAAAAATGTTCTGGTTAGATTCATCATCTGACAAGTCTGAAAACCCGAAAACTCAAACTCTCCTAATTATTCATTATAAATGAGATATATGGAACCCTAAGCTTGAGGCTAAAAGAATTTTCCATTTTCCTCTCATTAAGGCAGGTCACTTGAGCCACTGCTGCAGTTCAACCTTGCCATATGTTTGTAGCTACAAGATCAAGTAAAACTGTAAAAAAAAAAAAAAATTAAAAAAAAGCTGCATAGTCCTTGGGATGTTTGATGCTGAAAAGAGCTTCATAAAATTTTGAGTGAGCATGTCAAAAATAATTCTCCAGCGAGGGATTAATATGGAGAAAATTGCACAATTGCAGAGCATGGTGTACATGCATATTCCATTAAGAGACGGGGAGCTTTTACTCATGATGTGGCGTAGAAAGTGCTTATGTCTGATAGAGGAAATCGTCTGTAGTTTAGAACTTCATGCAAACAAATAATACAGCAGCTTTTCCACCTGTACAAGACAACAAACTTGTTATTCTCGTGTCAACGGATTCCCTAAAACACAAAATCCAGCCGAGCATAAGAGATTCACAAATGAAAGGTCTTTTTTTTCCCTGTGGTTTATTCAAAGGACACTGCTGCTGAAGTTCGCAAATCATCTGCTCCTCTTATGTTTCAAAGCCCTGACACTAATCAAAAGCCATGTGACAGTCATTATTATATACAAAGGTTATTAAAGATGATAGGATCTTTTTTTTGATATAAATATGTACTTAAAAAACAGCTTGGTGTCACTAGTGAATTGGAATCTAACAACATCCCTCCAATATTAAAAATATGATGGTGTTTTTCATCAAAATGACTCAAAAGCTTTACAGTTGTTGCCAGCCTCAGTTGACCCAATGAAATAAAAGCAACATATTGCTATTCTATCACAATTAGCCCCCAAATTTTGTATTGTATGTTACTTATTTTCAAGTAAGGATAAAATTAGTTCTTAGGTTGCCTTTTTGTGTGGATAGTGCTTTCAGGCTGGCTATCACTACCCAGTTGTAAAAGCATTAATGAAGACATCAGTTGTCTTCATTAATGCTTTGAGCAACTGGTAGAAAAAAAGGAAAAATGTTTTTCTATCAAACTGATGATAATGCAAATATAAATATTGTAATTTTTTATCAAAATTATATTTATAACATTATTTTCTAAAGAAATAATTAAACTGAAACTAACCACTCAGTAAGTATTGGAATTGATCTTTTACTGGGTGGAAGCCAGGCCACCAATCAGAACTCATCCAGCTCTGTTGCTAGGTAGACAAAGAAGCTCTATCAGGTCTATAATTAGATAGACCTGATAGAGCCATTTAAGACCATCACAACAGCGATCTATCACTACCTGCATCTTACCTATAAGTGGGTATGTTTTGTAATCACGAGGTTTACAAAAAAAGTTTAAACTCTACAGTGAAAAGCTATATGCGTTTCACTGTAGAGTTACCGTCCACAAAATAATAATCATAATAGTAATAGCTTTTCTTCAACTCCTTAAACTTGGCTTCTATTTTAGCCAAGTTTTTGATTTATGAATGGCTTGTGTTTTGGTAAGCAATTCCTATTCTGTTGGGGGTTATTATTTTTTACAAAAATACACAGTTTGACATTTAATCAAACCTTTGACTTAACTATTTAAAGGTTTGATTTGTAGTGACTTCAAATTCAACACCAAAAGGGACAGGGAAAAAAAAAAGTAAACTAACAACTCAAAGGCATGCCGATTAAAATAAAGTCCCACTCCTGCATTTATTTTCAGCAGAGTTGAGTGGAAGCATCCTCCTGTTCACAGTGAAAAGTCATTTCTTTTTTTCCCAACTGTTGTGCCTTTATGCTATGAGTTTCATCTGAGATCAAATAGTAAGTTGGTGACTGTTTGGCTTTCACACCACTACTGCACACATTTCCTGGACCTAATTGTACCATTTAGTTCTGACAGTTCACATCCTCTGACAACAAACAGTTTCCAGTAGATAGATGTCATACACTTTAATGGCATAACCTGAGTGTATTCCATAAACAACTGTGGTTTGGGTTTGCTAGACTTTTGTTTTAACCAATGAGCAATTTTCTCACAGTGTCTGCTTCCTGGCAAGTTTATATAATTTCTGTAAACTTTGTTTTATGTTTTTTCTTATTTTACTTATTTTGATCGCTTTCCTGAGTGTACCGCTTTGACGAGATGAGTAACTCCCAGCTGTGAATATTTTATCATTTTCACAGCCAACTGAAGTAGTTTTTTTTTCCCCCTATGAATTATTGGAATCACATATGAGAAGACGGGTTTAGACTGCTTGGGTCACTGAGCTACAGTTTCCGACTGCAAAATGCAAATTATTTGAAACTAGCAGATAGTTCTCATCAAGGCTCCCGCTGGTGGAGCTAATGTATTGCTACACACTATAATATTAAAAAGAATTCATAAATGCGTGTTTTCAATCTTACTGTTACCTTGCAATTTTATGGTGTTATTTTTACAGCCAGTCTTGTGGTTGTCTGAATGCACAGCAAGCAGCATATGTCTTACTGATGGATGAAACATAAGCAAAGATTGAATGACCTCAGTGTTTAGACAAGTGCTGTGTAAGGTTGAGCCACGTCCTGTCACTTCCACTGAGTGATTGCAGCGAATGTGAAAATGGCCCAGATAATCACGACGAGGCTCTGTTAATGGCAATGAGGGCCTAAGAGGAGTTGAGCAGGGAGCTAATCAATGTGCGGCCTGCCAGAAAGACAAATTAGAAGTGAAAAGAAATCTTAGCGTCTGTGCTGCTGAATTAAGAAAAACTGAGTTTTCTTTTGTGGATGAAGAAATCTAGAAAATCTTAATATATGAATGATTTCTTTATTTGTCTGAAAGGGTTAAAATCATGGATTAAAATTGTTTTACCTCAGACATGTGAGCCTCTGAAGGATAAAATGTAATAAGAATCAGAGTGTAAAAAGAATACATGTAAATAAAATAACCATGTTACCTATCCATTTAATGCATGTTCAGATATTGAAACTCAGGAAAAATGTGAAACAATTACCTTTTTTATTATTATTCTTCTAACTGGACACCGAGTCTACTGTATTGTGTTGAGGAAACTATTTAAAACAGCATAACTGCAGCAACATTAAAGAGTAGCTTTTTCCTTCAAGTTGAGGAGTTGTTGCAGCTGGAATGGTGTAAGAATATTGTAAACAATGTCCTCTTTTTGGCAGCAGTTAAGTTTTGAACATAACAGGGACAAATGCTCCAGATAAATAATGCCTCCCCTGGATGAAAACTGAACAACATTCTTTCATTTTACTTTGTCCTTGGCTGTTCAAAGCATTTCACAAAGAAGCAAAGTGATTCTGGAAAGCTCCCAGTCTGCAAAACACACAGTCAACAGCTTTGCTTATTTAGGTTCTTTTATAAAGTTATTGTAGTTTTATTGCAGTCACCAAACATGCAGTTGAAAAAATTAGGATGGCTCTGTGTTGCTCCAGCACTCCCACAGTGTAAATAAGACCAATAGGAAAGATTTTAATAGGGAAATTAGATTTTATGGCCCGCACATTTTTGACACTCCACCAAGAAGGTAAATTAAAACAGGTGAAAAGTTCATTTATTTCACTAATCCAGTTTAAAATGCCACACTCTCAGTGTTATGACCCACAAGGTGAAAATATATGAAATAAATTTCATATATTTTCAGGATTTTGGCTTATATTTAATGAAAACCTGAAGTGATGGGTTGTTTTTTTTTTTTAATTAAATATTAAATAAGAACAGTAAAAATAAAACTAAAATTTAATTTCAAAGCCCCCTCAGTCAAGAAGAAAACAGCTGACAAATGGAAACACCACTTCAGTCAGTGTCCAATAAATATTATGATAAATGAGTTTTACTTTCAGAATGAAATTTCCTAAATAAAGTTATTGCTTAATACTTCTAATTTATGGAGCTGTACCTGTATTTTGAATTAGCTACCCTTAAGCCTTTTGACAGATGTGTCATTTCCCTCCTCAACTCCTTTCAGACACATTCAGCAGAAGGAAAATTAAACACTGGCCTAAACACCAAAGACTGAATCAGATGATTACAAGTTGAAGAATTTAAACTGTCTACAATCTCCTCCTCTCCTTCGTCTGCTTGCCTTGTTAATGTTTCTGGTCACTGCTGAAGTATTTCATAGCAACAGCCAAATGGTCTGAACCCTAACTCCAATGAGCCAGTGGCAATTAAAACACATGGACCTGGGGCTAATGTGATTACGTTTCTCGACATTAGCGTAAGATAGTCTTTGGGAACTAACCACCGAATTAAGAAGTCCAAACAGTGGATTGAGAACAGTATAAATAAGCTCTGCCACATCCTGATTATGATATATGGAGAGTAAAGTGTTTTGCTTTAACCTGCTGCCAAACCCAAGATACAATAAAATAAGTCATTACTGAACCAGGGAAATGACTCACACACTGTTGTTCTCAAAAGAGTAGTTGATTGTTGTCAACTTATTATACCACATTGAATCCTGGTTCTCGGTGTTCAAATAATAAGCAGAGGTAGGTCACAAGGTCACTCCTCACCCCTGGTGGTTCTCACCAAGCTGAGGATTAAATGGGATCTGACTCCTGTAATAGAAGAGGCATCAGAAATATTAAGCGGTCAATTATAAACTCTGGTAAAAATGAAATGTAACAAGATTACATTAAAGAGCTTTACTGGGCTAATCTGGTTGAAACAGAGCAGTGAGAAAGGCCTGGACAACAAGGACAGAACACAAAAAGGTGGCAAGGAGAAATTTCAGAGGATTAAAAAGGGCTTACCAAAAAATTGAGCAGTTTTATTGCGACCTGTAAGTACTTTTATCCAACCAAGAAACATGTCAACAAATACATGGTTTTAGTGTGTTGTTTACAATAAAAAAAAAAAATCTCTGGGTATGAAGGACTAAACAAGAAAACTGATCTGTTGTGTGTTGTGATAAAGATGTTCTGATGCCATTCGTTTGTCTACAAAATGATTAAACAAAAGTGTTTAAAACAAGTTTGGACATTGCACCATCCACTGATTGTACTCGCTTTTCCTTGCAAGGTTGCCCTAAAGCCTAGGGGCAATTTAGATAATACTTGTTTTCACACTCAGGGACAAAGCCGGAGCATCGTGAAAGAACTCAAATATACACCGTGTTCAAAATTATTATGCAAATTGGATTTAAGTGTCATAGCGATTACATTTTTTGTTGTGCTATTAAATTCATAGATGGTATTGTGTGTCAGGGCTCTTTGAATCACTATAATTAATTTCAGAGAGCTGGGTTGATTAGTTTGTCTGGTGAGCTCAATTAAAGGAAATCTACTTAAGAAGGATGTTCCATATTATTAAGCAGGCCACAGGTTTCAAGCAATATGGGAAAGAGAAAGGATCTCTGCTGATGAAAATCATCAGATAGTGTAGTGTCATATGACAAGATATGAAAACATTAGATATTTAATGAAAACTGAAGCCATACATGAAGATTAATTTTCAAACAGATTTGTTCACTGATGACTGCTGTGCAACCCTGGATGGTCCAGATGGACGCAGTAGTGGATTGGTGGTGGATGGCCACCACATCCCAACACGGCTGTGACATCAGCAAGGAGGTGGTGGAGTCATTTCTTGGGCTGAAATCATGGGGAGAGAGAGAGAGTGCTGGTCGGCCCCTTCAGAGTCCTCAAAGTTAGCTAGTAACTAACTAAATGCAAGTACAAGGTACTTGCATTTAGTACTTGGCATTTGTCCATTCAAATATTTACAAATAAGGTAGATAAAAATGATTTGGAAAAAGTGATCTCTTGAAGGAAGGTGTCTCATATTTTTTTTATTCTTCTTTTGAGAGGATGACTGAAGACTAATTCTGAAATTTCTCAAGGGTCTGCTTGCTGTTTAACCAGAATACATTTTGTCTTTGAAAAGGTAATCGGTGTGGATCACTTTAACTCTAAAAATTTAAATCCAGTTGTCAAAAGTTTTCTTTAGGAATTTTCTGATTTGCACACCCAACTTTGTGGTTTGTGGCTAACAAACGGTCATGTGTTTTTTGTCTATAATTCCCAGAAAGAAAAACACTCAATTCTAGTATAAGAGCGGTGGGATAAAGATTCAGCTGGCAATTTGGCAGGTTCTATAAAAGTAGTTCTCATCTAGTGTTTCTTCTCAACTACCTTCTCTTTACTTTTACTTTCAAGACCATTTTGGTACTGCTGGAAAGGTTGTGAGGACGGCCCGTGTGCCAATGGGTGGCTGGGCAGAGGACGGTAAAGCATCATCAAGACATCATGAGCCTGTACAAGAGGAAACTTCAGAGGATGAGCTGCCTCCTCACATACACAAAGTAAATGCTCTTTGGTTGGCAGAACTTAGCAGTCATTTTGCCTGCGTGTTTGTATTTCTAATATATTTGTCCTCTGTTTGTTTTGTTCTAGGTTACATAAGCCATATGAAGAAATACCATTACAGTTAACTGAACACTCATCCTCATCCTTCTGCATACCTCTACCTTGGCTTGAAATGTGCAGCAGGGTTTATCACAACCCCTTTAAACTCTTTGGAAGTGAAATCGACTGGATGCTTTGTACTACTAAATACAGCTGGATGTTATATCATTTTGACTTTTCTGTAGCAGGTGACATGAAACTGCATTCATCACAGGAGTGACTGCAGGATCAAGTTATCTCCTACAGCAAGTCAATGGCAGACTACACTAAGCATTTTTATGATGTCATATGATTACAAATAAAATTCATTGTGTTATTGCAATGTAGGGGGAAAAAAAAATGTAAATACTCAGGACTGAAGGAAGCATCCAATATTAATCCAGACTTGGTTTTTAATTGCTCACTCTTTTGTAAATCAGATAGAATGATTCTCTAAATCAATAGCAAAAGTACAGAATGTGCTCAGAATGATTCCAGAAAAACAAGATCTATTTTTTTTTTTTTAAGAAAAAACTGTAATGTCTATATATGTTCTTGTACTAAATAACAGGAAGATGTGCATTATTTATACCCTGTTGTCTGTATTTTGACTTACATTTGACCTTTTTGCAAAAACTAATGTAAGATAACTGACATACTTTCAACAATATTTTGAATTCTCTCTACATGTGTATTTTTATCAATTTAATTTTTCAGGAATGGTTTAGGACTTTCCATAAATGTGGTTCAGTTTGAACAAATTGATTCTTGTTAAGATGATTATTTAAACAGAGCAGCAGCCACCTGTGTGAACATATGCAGATTTTAGATAATTATATGGTAAAAAAAATCCTAAATCTTATATTTAGAAATTTCTTAGGACTGCAGGTTTTGTTTTGAAGTGATCCACATTTTCTTTTTTGTATAAAGTAGCCCTAAATGCAACTGCATGAGAAGAGTTTAAACAAGATCACTCCCCCTGCACCAAATCTTTACTATTCACAGCATGGCTGTTCTGTCTTCTTATCACTTGGAAAATATGGGACATGAGGAATTGCACTTTAATAATTTCTTAGGAAATGTATGTTTGGATTGTTTTATATGCTTTGTTTGTATATTTTAAGTTATTTTATGTGTTAAATTGATGTGCCATGAAGAGTGGCTGCTTTGAATCAAGTATGTGCCTAATTATGGACACTGGTGTTTAAAACAACTTAACTTTCACCCTCAAAATGCTTACAAATCAGTGGTGCCCATAAGGACACGGTGTCATCATGACACTTGAGGGGTTGAAAAAGAACAATGTAGTAATAAGGAACATGAATAGATGCAGGTTAATTGAACGAATAGTATCTGATTTTTGTTTTATAGATGCTGTATAATATTTTGTACAGTTGTAAATTAATCTATTAAAGACATGGCGATTACTCTGTGTCTTCTGAAATATTTGTTCATAGCATATCACTCGGAGCTTGTATTACGTCAAATTGAGCAAGAAATACCAAGTCAGTTATGGAGCAAAAGGGTTTTTTGTGTCTTCACCTGACTTCTTTGTCAGAGCCCGGATAGCTCAGTCGGTAGAGCATCAGACTTTTAATCTGAGGGTCCAGGGTTCAAGTCCCTGTTCGGGCGTTAATATTTTTAGTTTAAATTGGCATAAATTTAAGATAGTTTGGATTGGCGCAAGATTAATTAACTTCATTTACATCATTAATAACCTCTTCTCACGTATTCTGTTACGCGAGTGTAATTGGGTTAAGAGTAAGTAAGAGTGGAGTTGCAATTGACCCAAACTTAAATGATTCAGAGCCTTTTTTAAAACACTTGATCTGTTTGCTCGTGTTATTTATTTAATTGTGACGCTTTCCGACTTTACTCGCATTTAGGAATGGCACCCGCGGACAATACGTACTAATTGCATTACGTCACACGCCACTGGCGCGCCTTCTAGTTGCAAGAAGGAAAACCAACAAAAATTGAAGACAAAAAAATTTCAAACACTGCCTGTCTGTCGATGCAGAACAGCTGTTTTCAGTGAGTAATGTAATCGATATAATCAGTCAAATCAAAAATTATCCAACCAACCCTATAATGTAGCATTTTTTTATATAAAGTGGCACTCAAGCAATATTTGACTCTTTCTGCTAAATATGTACAGGTAATGAACAAAGAGTCATAAAAATATTAAAGAACCTTATGAGACTTGGGGAATTAAGCGATTAAACCCTTACGCAGAGTAACGTGTTCGCATATTCAAACTAAAAAGAACAGGTAGATTCATAGGCCTTACTGAATGGCTACAAGCCCCGTCAATTAAACATTGGTGGCTATAAACACCAATCTGATTGGTCAGTTGAATTCTTGTTTTGAGTGACGTATAAGATAGGTGGGGCTTTAGAGGCAAAGTTCATTTGTTAAAAAAATACTACAATTTGATTGGACCGTTGGAGGAAGAAAACTGGTTGAGGGCGGAGTTCAACCGACTTGGCGGCCATACTGAATGTTGTCCATTGACAGTTAGACGTATTGGGCTTCAACACTTTTATTAAACCTAGGGGACATATCTGATTAAAGAAGTGTAGTGGCTTTCCATTCCGGTGCTAGGACGAATGTCCTGGATTGTTACTGACTGTATTACCAAGCTATGGATGAAGCTGAACGACAAAAGAAGTTAGAAGTTGGGAGAGCCAAGGTTTGTTGCTAACGTTTGATGCTATCTGTTAGCAAACTCTTTTGTCATAGCTTTGCATGTGATCACAGCTAATTGCGCCCACTCCTAAAATTTCTTAGTTTCTCTCGTAATTTATAAATCCTGCTTGGTAAAATACTTGCTTTGGCCGATCAGTTTAGTTTCTGTATTTATGAGTTGGTATTTACATTAATTAGCTTTCCGCTAGTAAACCGAATCTGCTGGTATATTGCTGTAAAAATAACAAGCGTACGGGTTTAAATTAGTTTAAGGCTTAAAGTGTTAATGATTCATTGCTACGTTTAAGTTGAGGTAAAGTGCAGAGGCGGGCGATCTCTCAAACTGCATCATTAAATTCATGGGCATACAGATACTTTGTTGCTATGACGGATCTTTGGAAACTTAGGTCCGATAAAAATGTGCTCGATCTACCTATTATAACAGCTTAATGGGTCATGTTTTTAACTACATAGTCTACAATAACAGCTAGTTTCAGCTAACTGAAACTAGTTAGTCAACAACTACATGTCCCCCCCCCCTCCCCTTTTTTTTACTATTAAGGTCACGCCTCTTAAATTATTCAATTGCCAAAAACCAATCATTTAGAGATAAATTATCAATAAACTGGGCTTTTGTTGTTATGCTCATCACTTCAGAATATGACGGATGCAGGATTATATTAATGGATGACAGTTCTATTAAACACTGGGCCTGGGTGGGTAGAGGATTGGCTCTTTCTATTGCTTAAGGTGATCAAGGTTGTATTTACTTGTCTAGCTCAGCTAATCTTTTTCTCACATAGAAAACCTGGGTCAGCAGGTTTATAGAAAATTACTACACAAAATATTTGCACTTCCTGTTCCCAATTTAAAGCATTCTCTTTTTGGAACACTCAGTGTCTCCATTTGGGGAGTCTCAAGGTGTCGCTGAAGAGTTGATCACCTCAGTTATCTTAGCCTGGTGGAACACAGAAAACCCACCATCCTAAAACAGAATGGATTTTGCAGAACCAGCATTTCAGACAAACATAAACATAAACCTTTTATATTGCGGTTTGATATTTTGTCCAGTTTTTTTCCCCTCTTTGGTTGTCAATTTTCTTGATACAAGAGACATCCACTTAATTGAATAATTATTGTTACCAGGAAAGATCAGCAATGTTGGTCACTGGTTAATGAATAATTTGTAGCTACTATGTCTTCAGCAGCATCAAGCATCTGTTTTTACATATTAGTTATGGGCCAATGGTCATGAATGGTTTGCACTGAAAACTACAAGCTACATTGGGAGTAGGGGGGAGTGCATTTAATGGGGTCACTGATTTTTACTAGCTAATTAATGTATTATGCCATGAGCCACATTGCAGATGATTAGTTTAAAATGCAGCACTACTTTTATTATGAAGGAAAAACCTCCCAAACAACTTCAATGAACTGTTGAAATTTCTTGTAACAGAATTCATCCAACATGCCTCGAAGCCAGTCGGTAAGTATGGAAAGTAGTGACTAGCTGAGACTTTTTACTTCGTGTTGGGAATGATGATTGTTGGTGTATTGCTTTTACTGTTTTCTATATATTATTTTTCTTGGGTGGTGGCCTGTTACTGTAATTCTGTTAAATTACCATTTAAGCAAGGCCTGGTAAAATAACAATCCATTACATAAATTTAAGATAAAAATGTTGAACATGATTTATTTACTTTTAAGGAAGAAAAGCAACAATTATTCAGTTGGGGGAATAAGCATACTTGCTTCAAGCTACTTCTAAATTTAGCTGGTCTTTGTTTGAACAATAGCAACATTTAGAAGTAGTTTCCTGACTTATTTTGCTAAATGGTCTGCTGCATTGGAATGATGAAAAGCAGGTACTAATGGATCTTACGTATATGTATGTTCAAAAATACAATTTAATTATTTTATACTTTTACCAGTACAGTTGCTTTATCTAATATAATTGGTGACTTTTAGTACCTGTTTTGCTAATAAAAAAGTTTTTCTTTAAAAGCAGGTTTTCTGTGATAGATTTATAACCAAATGCCTGAGTTAAAAATTTTTTGTTTACTATAGAATTATGTATGGATGAGATTCAGTTCTACGTCTGTGTTGCCCATTACCATTCCTTGTAGCTTTCTGTCATTTTAACATAGTTACTTTACTAACAGAGTGGTAACCTGCCTACATCTGTTTATATAATACATATAAATTACCTTAATTAATTAGGTCACCTTGTAGAAGAATATTATTGGCACTGCATATTTATTTTTCTCTTATAGCTGTGAATACATTGGTCACTCAAATGTTTATTGTGATTATCACTCTTCTGCAACATATAAATACTTTCACTTTCACCTCTGCTCATTAAAAACAAATGTACACTAATAAAAAGATATAAAGATTACTCAGAAAGTCAGTCTAAAATAATACTTCAATATGCATTTGAACGTACACTGCAATTCTTATCCAAGACCATCAGATGGGGCAGTGGGTCTAAAGGATTACAGATTCTTTGTTATGCTTGTGTTTCACACAGGAGATGTTGCTATGGTAATGCTTTGCTGTCAGTTGCTCTGATTTTTCTCTTGTTACCACAATGGAAGCGCTTTGTATGTATGTGTGTGTGTGTGCAAAGATTGAACACCAATAAAGCCTGGGTTGAGAGAATGGACTTCCTTTAAGCCAGTTGCATGGCGTGTTTTAGTGATCGTATTGTTGAAAACCTTTTCCACACCCTGTTTTCATTACAGTAGGCCAGCTGTTAGTCAGACGCTCGGTGGTGCAGAAGTGGCCTTGGGCTAAACACAACTCATCTGGCTGATATTTTTCTCAGATTTGACGTTGTGTGGCAGGCGGAAGCACTGAACACCACTAAGGATGGACGGTGGGCGGGCAAATGATTAATTAAGAGCCTCAAACCAGCTTGCTAGTATTAGAGTAGACATAAAGGATAATGAAGCTGAAGAAACAATCCCAGATTGGACTCTGCCTCCCGCAATCTGGGAGTAGAAAGCAAAACCTACAATATGATTTTAACATGAGCAGAAACCCTGATACGCATGCACATGCTGTGTAGTCATGCATCATGCATGTGACTCATTGCACAGAGCAACAAGTAGGTCTCCAGGGAGCGCGTAATCTCAGATTGAATTGAGCAGGCGCACTCCGCCACTGCTTGCCACACATGGAGCTTTGTCTCCTCCTCTCCGTGTGAATGCTTCTCCCAGTCTCCACCCTCCATCCTTGGTCTAGACGTGTGCCATCATCTTTCCAAGAGTTTGCGGATCCCTTTGCTCCGGATCATGATCTAGGATGGTGGGTTCTGCAGGCTGTCGAGCAGCCAGCAGGAAATACGATCTAGACTAGGACCAGAAAACGGCTGACCCGCTATGGAAGGAGTGGGACCTCTGACCCTTCTGCAAGAAAATATGTAAATTGCACAGTTTTCGGCATGGATGGACAGCTCTGACAGGGTTTCTATCAAAGAGGCTACTGCTGGGGTCGGATCCGGGCTGCTGAAGGAAGGGATGGGTCATGAAAGAGAGGCGGAAAATAAGAAGAGGAAGGGAAGAGAATCTGCAACTAAAAGGATCCAGGAGTTCATATTTTACATGGCTTGATCTGGAATTGTGCTTTCCATTATGGATTTATAGATTTAAAAGTTTCAGAAGATTTGAAGATATTAAAAATTCTGCTTGAGGAAAATCGCTCAGTACAGTTTCTTTCTTTCTGGTCCTCTCTTTCGGGTCTGCTGAGGTTATTCTGAGTCATTAATTCTGCTCATCTCGTGGGGGGTCCAGTTCACTGGAGATTGGAGAATTTTTAGCAAGCTCACGTTATTTTGAACTTGGCTGCCTCGTCAGGTTCCGCTGTTCCCTATTTTGGGTGCGACTTTGGGATTTCTTCTTGCTTCACTAGCAGTTTCTCACAATGTTTTGCTATCGCTTTCTATCAACAATTCCTACTCAACTCTACATACACTTTGCGTGCAAAAACCCATTGCTCTAATTTGGTTAAAATCTGGAATTTGAGATTTTTTTTTTTTTTTTTTGCCCTTCACCCCTCCATATTTGACACCTGAGTTTCACCATGCTGGTGGTTTGGTGGTGCTCTGTGATCCTGACCTATGTGTCCGTCTACCTGTCACTGTCCTTCCTGCACAGTTTGCTAGTTTCCAAAAGAAGCGGGCGAAAAGCAACAGGGCGGGGGCGGCGAAAAAGACGCAGAAGGGGAAGGGCCAGACTGACTCGAAGAATGACGGCCAGACGCAAGACCATCGGGTAGAACCCCCTCCGCCGTCAGTCGATACTGCAGCACTCAAAGGCAAGACCAGCTCAGAGGTAAAGTTGGGTAAAGTTCTTCTGTGGAAACTGTGTGCTAATTTATATATATATTTTTTAACTATGTCCTGTCTAATGTCACATGTTTATCCAGTCTCTATTCTTTTACATGTTATTCATGTACAGATACACTTTAGAGAACTGGGTCACTAACCATCATGTTGCCTGTAAGGCCTGTTGTCATAGCAACCTGACCAGGATTAACTGAAGCATCATTTGCTTTTTTTATTTTCTTCTACTTGTCGTTTCCTCTCTTGTTTCTGTTCAGTTTACATGAAGTGTACATTTAATATAGGATTTGTTCTGAATGTTTCGTTGAAATTTATTTATTTTTTTTTAGCTTACTTTTCTTCTTTCGTTTTTTTTTAGTCTGGCGGCTCAAACTCTGAGAAATCAGAAAACCAGCAGAATGACCAACAAGAGGATCAGTTCTCCACTCCGGAGCGAAGCCTCTCTCCTGTGGAGGACCTGAGAGAAGAAGACCTAGCTGCACTCACTGGAAAAGAGCAGCTCAAGGTATTCAGAATAAATGGCTAGACGTTCAGTGTTCCTGGAGTTTGGAGACGTATATTTTCCAGTTCTGGGTACTGTAACTGTGGAAATAGAGAGGCAAACTACTTACAAACATTTGCATATCCCGGCCCCATTCTCCTTCTTTGCAATTCGCTTATAAATAAATTCTATTTGATTTATAGATTTATGCAGCACTCTACTTCCCCTGGCAGATTTAGATCAAACCTTTTAATTTGGCCATGAAGTTTGTTTTTGACAGCTTATGACGCAGCCGTCGCTGGCTTCACAATATGGCTGAAAAACGGATCACAATATGAGCATTTAAGATCAGTCGATCAATAATTATCGATTCGTTTTTTTTCCGGTGAATAAACTGATGAGATAACCTTTTCTGTTTTATCCAGATTCCTCTCGAGTTCTCGTTTTCATTTGTTCCCTTCAGTCCACTGCGTTTTATTTTTACAAAGTTATGAGGCACGGTGATGAACCTTGAAACTGCTGTTACACATGTACTCAACAGGTTGTTGCTAGGTAACCAATGAGTGGGTGAGCTAATTGATGCCTCCAATCTTGCTCAGCTGGCCCTGATGAGCTGAGCAGCAAAAGCCTTTCCTCTGCCTACATCCCCCAGAATGCTCTGCGGTTCTGGATTGGACTCCAATGAATTTATTAAAAATCCTACTGGATGCATTTTCTGTTGATATTACTTGCATGTCTATGGCAGTAAATTAAATTATTAGGGTAGTTCTCTAACTGGACCACTCAGCAATATTGTTGCCTCCAGTCAGAAGAGACATAATGATAAAATATATATATATATATATTTTAAACCTCTTCAAGGACTGATTAATTTTATCTAACTGTAGATGTAACCATGTTGACATATTCCATTCAGTTTTATGGTTTCTAAACCCCAGATGGTCAGTGCTACACAAACCCCTGTAGAAATGTAATTTTCCCATCTCTCAAAAACACATTTTTTGAAAGAATGAAAACATTTATTTAGATCATTCCTAAAATTGCCTAAATCTCCATGTCTTTGTTATGCAGCTCCTGCAGCAGGCTGTCGAGAAGCGGAATGAAATAATTGCCAAGCTCAGCCACAAGCTGCAGGAAGCCCTCGCGAGTAGAGATGAGATGCAACTGCAGGCTCAGTGTCTCGCTGGACAGATCCAGGGTCTGCAGAAACAGCTCCAGCAGGTGAGTGGAAGCATTTTAGGACTGAGCTTTTTTTTTTTTTTTTTTTTTTTTTTGCAATTCAAAGCTCCATATCGATTGTTTCATTTCATACAGACCAACGTAGACTTCCAGCGGATTAAAGGTCACCCTGGGGCCGAAGCCTTTGGTGTTGGGGAGCATCACCGCGGCCTCTCTTCTCAACCTACAAACATCAGGCATAAAAAGGCAACATCAGAGGAGTCAGGAAATGCAGGCCATGGCTCCCAGCAGAGCCCAGAAGGCCTCAGTAGTGACAGCGACACTGAGATTGATAAGGTTTTACACAAACTGATGTCTGAGCTGGAAGAAGAAAGGAAAAACAGCCAACGTATAAGTGCCGAACTAGCAAAGGAGATGGAGAGAAACCGACACGTGCTTTCATTATTGGAGGAGGAAAGGGAAGAGGAGCGAAAAGAAAGGGAGGCCCAACTGCAAAACCTCCAAAACCAGTGCCTTGTCATGCAGCAGTACAAAGAAGAAAAAGAAGAACTGAACAGAGAAGTGTTGGAGCTGAGGCGGAGGCTTCAGAATGAAGATTCAGAGAGGAGATCTGATTTGGATTCTGCCGGCTCTGCTTTCCGTCTCCAGAATCTTGAGGAAGAAAAACGGAGACTGGAGGATGAGATGCAAACGCTCAAAGACGAGGTTGAGCACGTCAGGCAGCTGCTGGATAAGAGCGAAAGACAACTTCAGCAGAGAGAGAAAGAGGTGGAAGGACTGAAAGCTTTTAAGAACCGGAAGAACCACGCCAAAGCTGCCATCACTGCTGAGGAGGTTACGGTAGAGGAAGCCCACCTGGAAAGTGGAGCTGATGGCGAGGATCTGGACGCATCGGTACAAGGAGATATTCTGATGGAGCGGTACCTGTCCTCGGTTCCCCTAGCACATTCGCAATCTTCAGTGATAAATGAAGGTTTTGAACAACACAGTCCCCTGGATATGTCTGCAGGCTGCAGGTAACAGAAGCTTTTGGATTGAAATATGTCTTCTTTTTTTTCACAATTTATACGCTGGACGCTAACGTTTCCTCTTTCTGCTTCTCTGTGCAGTTTCGAGCTCAACAGCGATGTTTTCAGTGACCAGCCACTGCTGTCAATTTCATACCGTGTCTGCGAAGAAAACAAGAACAATCAGAACATCAGCAGCACACAGTACACCGTCTCAGAGGCTGGCGATTCCAGGAGCCAGTTCTTCTCTCGGTGGCTTCGCAGCTCCGTCTCCGGCGAAATGGACTTGAGTCAACTGTCCGAGCAGCAGTTTGAGAAGACCGACTTGGAAAAGCAATTGCTGAGCCAGCAGTGCGGGGAGCTGCACGAGGAGCTGGCTCAGAAGGAGCGCGACTTGGGTGTGTTAAGGGAGGAAGTCCTCAAGAGCGCAGAGGAACTGGAGGAGGCACGGAGCAGGTAACGGAAAATAATAGAAGATGGTTTTATTTCTTTTACCACGTTTGTAATTTTTACGGACAAACATGTGCTGTGGCTTTCAAATGTTTAGTACGGTTTGAATTGGTTTAGCTAAAGCAAAGTAAAGCATGGTTGAGAAGTGGAAATAAAATGACTTTTTTCATCTCCAGGGTTAAACAGTAAGCAGCTTGGCAACCCGCACTTTTCAGATTTGAAATTGTTTTTTTTTTCTTCCATTTCAAAATGATGTGCTTGTTTGAGTTTCTCTGTGACCTAATTTATTTTTATTTAATTGCAGCTGTTTTCAGAGGCAGCCTATGTTTGATAACCTTAAGTTTAAATTTATGACTTGAGCCAATTTTTGCTCAGGTGGGCCCAGGTGACGGAGGAACTGCAGCAAGCTCTCTGTGAACTTGAAGAAGAGAGGGAGAGACGGAGACTGGCCGAGGAAGAGATGAACTCGAGGACTGATGAGCAGGAAACCTCTGACTACAGAGACGGAGTCTTAATGGAAGGAAGGGAAAACGAAACCGTGGCAACATCGATGGGACAAGAAGCTGGAAGAACTGCTGAAACATCCCTGATTAGGTTTTCTGTCTCTTCATTGGAAAACGTTGATGAATTTTCTGGAAAACTAAACGAGGAAACAGAGGAAGAGGTTTCTCTCTTTGCTCCTCAAAATGAGGAGGAACTGCAGTCGACGAAGCCAAGTCCAGATTCTTCCACGGATGTTTCAAAGCAGAGTGACGAGCTCAGGATCCAAACATTACAGGTGTGCCACTTCAGTAAGAGTTCACAGTTCACTGTGAATATGAATATGCTTATGATTTCAAATGAATGCAAATTGCATATTCAGTGATTTTGTTTTTCTTTTTGTTCGCTCCCTATCTCAAGGCCTACTGTGACCAGCTGAAATCAGAACTAGAGGAGACAAAGACGGAACAGAAAACGACAACTCTCTTCGGTCAGAAGGCAGCTGAGCTCGATGCCGTCTCAAAGGAGCTTGAAGCGACCCGGTCGCAGTTTCTAAAGCTCCAAGACGAAGCCGACAGACTGCAGCAGGAACTGCAGAAGAGCCAGGACGGACTAGACTCAGCTGAAAGAGCGAAAAATGAGCTGGAATCTCAGATTCACAGTCTGAGAGAAAACCTGGCCTGTTTGGAGGAGGCGCAGGCTCTGTCCGCGAAACAGCAGGAGGAGGAGAAGAGGAAGGAACAGCAGATGGACGAACAGATAAAAAAGATGGAACAGGTCCTGGAAGAGGAACTCGAGCAGTTTGAGAACATTATGAAAGCCAAGGATCTTGAGGTGAGATGCACATAGCATTAACGTGACGTATGTTTCCATTTGATTTGCTCTTTTTGCTTTATTAATGTGACAAATAATGTTTAATAACAGTTGGCTGAAGAAAAGGAAAAATGGGAGGAGGAGAGACAGGAGAAGGAGAAACTGATTGATGCAACTCGTTTACTGGAGGAAAAAATGAAAGAGAAAGAAGAGGAGGTGAAGGCTGTCGTTGAGAAGCAGGCCCAGGCTGCGGAGGAAGCTTCAGGAAAACTTAGAGCTTCTCACAAGCAGGAAATAAGAATCTTGGTAGAGAAACATCAGCAAGAGGTGGGATTTGCGAACTTCATAAATGAGGTCTTCAGATTATGATTAGATATGTTTCAATATTTCTTCCTAAATAAATATCTAGATTTCTGAGTTGAATGATCGCCTGGAGACAGAGTTGCTGAAGCAGCGGGTCGTTATGGAGGAAGAGCATAAGCAACAGATCGGCCTCATCAAAGAGGTATCAGTCAGTCGCTCTGGTAGATCAAAAAAATACAACTTTCCCCCTTTCGTTTGTAGTTTGACCATTCCGTATTCGGATTTTCCCTCAGGTGACGGAACGGGAGCATGAGAGGATGATGTCAGAACTGAAGGCCAAACACAACGAGGAGCTCGAACAGCTGAGGACAGAGGTGACCCTAGACCTGAGGGAGAGCATGGAAGCTGCCCACCAGGCCGAGATGCATCAGGTGCAGGTATGTTTTAAAATCCACAATTTCAGGGGGAAAAAAGCAAAAAAGCTTTTGTGACAGTTTTTCTTCTGTATAATAAAAGTATACATTTTTGTTTCATATAAATGTTTAAACATAGCCTGACACTATACAGTTTGTGGTAGTAAAACACATAAAGTCTCCAATAAGCAATCCGTGTTTAGACCCAGAAGAGCATGGAGCTCGAAGCTTTACGTCTGAGCCTGACAACAGCTCAATCGTCTCAGCTGGAGACTTCACAAGCGAACGTGCAGCAAGAGCAAGAATCTGCTGTCAAGGAGCTCCAGGCCTCTATGAGGGAGAAGTTTACCCAGGAAAGTGCTCTTTTTCAGGCCCGGTATCAATCGGACCTGGATTCGATCAAACAGCAGAATCAGCAGCAGCAAGACCGGCTGCAGGAGCTACACCAGCAAGAGATTAGTGAGTACAAGCAAACTGTAGCAGCTCTCTGCAGATATGTTAGGAAAACGTTTGCTCTTTGATTTATTTTTTTGTAAATAAATTTTATTCCCTTTGTATTTGTGAATGTTTAGATGAGTTGAAGCAGCGTTTTGAGACTCGTTTTGATCAGGAGAGAGCTGGATTGGAGGAGAAACAAATTAAAGAAATACAGGTTGAGCTTATTTTCGTCTTTCTAATATTGTTTTGTACTTGATGTTTTTATTTTCTCAGGTTTTTATGTGACAGATCGACAAAGTAATACAAAGTTGTAAAATGGAAGCGATGCAGTGTTTTCAAAATGTTCTAAGTGTACCACCTTAGTCTTACTTTGAAAAACCATCTTTAACTGAAGGAGTTTAGGGTTTTGTCTCTACCAGCTTTTCATCTAGAGACTGAAAATTAAACGGATTAAAAGGAACTCAAGTTTTTTAAGTCTTCCCTATGATGATCAGTTGGTGTGGGTTTGGCCTAATAATCAATCTTGTGCTGCTTCTAAGAGCCTTTGCCAGTATTTACATGTTTTTAGTTTTATTCATCTTCCCATCAACTCTGACTTGCTGTTCTTTTCCTGCTGAAGAAAGGTACACCCACTTCTTGATTCTGCCACCACCACTCTTCGCAGTTCAGAAATGGCGAGCTAAGAGTGACGTGTACAGTTAGCTGCCTGCCAAACATGCCATTCTGCTTGTAAGGCAAAACTAATTTACACAGTTGAATTTCATTAACTTCTTATTGGTGAGTTCTGAAGGTAGTTGGTTCCATATAACAGCATAACGCAGAACAAAAGCTCAGCAGTGCAGTCCAGAGGACACGAAAAGAAAAGATAGGGGGCCTACATATTTCCATCATTATATACTCCACATCTAAGCATCTATAAATGCTCAAGATAGGATGGTAGACACGTGTCCTTCAGCATAGTCCAGAAAGGACTTCCATATGCGTCCAAAAGTGTCAGTCTTAGAGTGGACGAGGCATGTTAGAAAGTCGAGAGGGATATATTCCAAAATAAGCTTCTTCCACCCAAAAATAGTAGGAGATTTATTAGAAATCCATTGTAACAAAATATTCTTTCGAGCACAGAAAAAGCTATAGTTTTTAAGGACCGTATTCAGTCCTTACATCCAAAAATAACATAATTCTTTTCGGATTGGACAGTAGAAATAAGGTCCGCTTTTTCTTTTGTGTAAAATAGAAATGGGATAGTTGGAGGCAACTTTTCTGCCTCTTGTGAACTATGGAGATTGATTGTATATGAACGCTTCACTCCACTGTGTTTGCATGCTAGCTAGTGTATACCAGGGGGCGTTGATTTATTACCAACTGTAACATCATTGTGTATTTTATTCTAAAATTATCTGGACATCTTTATGACTGTTCAGTTCTCAGTATGTGTTTATCATAAAACTTTTCTAGTTACCACACCTTGTATAGCTTGTCGCCTTACAAGGAAACATGGAAGTTACAATCTTGGTTCTATGGAGATTCTGTAATTTGTCATCCCTAAAGTATGAACTCGGTAAGAAGACTTTTTGGCTTGCAGCACTTCAAGCCTGGAACAACTTGCAATCTAAACTTTAACTTCAAACCCTTGCAACATTGAAGGACTTTTAAAAATATGATGATATCTTGGCAGCAAATGCTGTCTGTGTTCTGTGAGCATATTGTAATGTGCGTTTGTTTTCATTGTTGCTATGCTGCTCTGATCTCCATGCGACCAACTTGGTTAAGTAATGATGATAAAAAAAGCTGTACACATTTTAGATTTCAAAAACTAAAACCATTTCATGATTATTTGCTATTTTGTTGATCGCAAAATAAGATGCACTAAAGCACTAAGATAATAAACAGCAATTATCTTTGCAAATCATTGCTTCACTCATTATCACTTTATTTAAAAGCTAGTAAGAATTTTTTTTTCCTCAGGCTCTGAGAGCACAGTGGGAGACGGAGGCTGAAACAACCAGCCAAAGGTCTCTATCAGAGATTCAGAACCGACTCAATGCCACGCACACAGAACTGGTCAACACCCAGGCCTCCCTGGCGGAAACGAGCAGAGATCTGGCAGATACCAGTGCGGCTCTGTCTCAGAGCCAGTCTGACCTGCAGGAGGCGACGGCCGCTCTGGAGGAACTCCAAGCCTCCAGGACGGAGCAAGTCCAGAAACTAGAGGAAGACCTGAAACGAGCCTGGGCTGACAAAGAGGCTGCTGCCAGTATGCTGTCGAAATTATCTTGCATTTCAAGTCTGAGGGGGGAAAAAATGATTAGTTTTAAGTCTTTAAAAATATAAACACATTTTACATATCTGACTGTATATGGACATTAGGAAATTGGGTAAAATTACATTTTATCCATTTAATCATACACTCTCAAATGCTGTTGCATCATTATTCTGCAGTTTTTGTGTGGCACAATGCTGTTGTTTTTCTCCATTGAATTAAAAATGGTCTTGTTCTGTGAATACCACTTAGATTCTTTGGAGGAGTTGGTTTGTAGTCATGAGAAGGCTCTGCAGGAGAAAGAGCAGCAAGTACTCCACCTTCAGGAAAAAGAGCGGCAACTGCAGCAAGAGGTTAGTTGACTTTACAACAATGTCACTTTGATTTGGATCTCATTTCTTGCTTAAAAATTACAACATGTTCATGATTATTCTAAGGTTTAAATTTGAGAGTTAATGTTTTGTTCTGTCATGTCAATCTTGGGTGTATAAACATTCACTTAAGTCATCTGGAACGTCATTTGTTTAATCTTAACAGAAGTTTTGCTTTGTCATTCAGGTTTTGCACCTTCAGGAAGAGGATGCTTTGCTTAAAAAGAGCTCAGAGGAAGAAGTGGGTCAGCTGTGGACCCAGCTGGAGAGCATGAGAGCTAGCCGTCAAGAGCTGGGGGGTAAGATCATTACACCAACCTGACATCTCCCGAAGTGTGTATGGGCATGTGTCTGTTACCATGGATTTCTTCTTCTTTCTATTAACCTTGCATTAAATGTTTCTTTATAAGCCGATGTTGTTCAGAGTGAAATACGGCGGTGAAAGTAAAACTAGACTCTTCTCTCTGTCTGTTTTCTCATTTTCCAGAGCTGAAAGAGCAGCTGATCGCTCGCTCATCTCAAGTCGATGACATCGAGCGTCTCAAGACGGAGTTCAGCGAGCAGAAACGAGAAATCAAAGAGCTGCATGAGGTCGAGCTGGAAAACCTCAGGAAGTACGACGACATAACCACACACCTAATCTCACACCCTAAACTTGGACCTTGCCTTTCACATCTCCTGTGTTTGTACTTTTCTACAGCAGTATCTGTTTTCACACTAAAAGTAATTAGATTATGACAAGATCTAAAGAGGTGAAACGGATAATATTGCTGGTGTTAAAACATTCTAACACATTTATGGAATATTTTGTCAATAGTAAAATTAAGTGAATGCAGTGTAAAATGATCTATGAGGTGTGGAGTAAACAGTAAAGTGGTGCAGTATACTTCGTAAATATTAGAACATATAAATCTGATTTATACAAAAGCAACACTGTGGGAGAGTAAATTTAGTACTACAGAGCTTTGCATTTCACTTAAAAATCTAATTACTTGGTCAAAAAAAAAATTAAATTAGATCATACCTTTTATTTATTATTTATTTATTTTCACCAGCAAGCAGATAATTATCTTTTTATGACATTTTCAAGATGGTCAGAAGTGTAAGGCTGCTGGTTTATTTGTGTTAAGACATGTTGACTGTAGCAGCATGTTGGGCAAGTTGCGTTCCACCATTTTCATGTATTATATAAATTACGCAAATCTGCTGTTTGTATTTTGTCAAACATACATGTTTTTTAAACTTTGGTATACCTTGATACAGGTAACCAGTTCATGCATACTATTGTGCTATAGCTGAATCTGTTAACAGTGTTCGCTTTGCTATGTTGTGCAAGAATCTCATAACGTAGTTCCTCCCTATAGGTATTTTGAGAAGCGGCTACACGCGTCAGAGGAGACTTACAAAGAGGAAATAGCTCTTCTCCAGCTGAGGCTGGTCGAAAGTGCCTTGGAGGAATCTGTGATGAAAACTGCAGATGACAGGTATGTTGGTAGGCCTTCATATGGACTGTTTCTCCAGTGCTGTAAAAATATATCGGAGCATTCATTCCTTTCGTCTTGATTTCAGCGCTATGCATCACATTCTGGCTGAGGAAGAGAAGGATAAAAGAGATGGATCTATTGCTCACACTGTAAGAATCTGGAGAAGATTTAATGTTAAATAATGTGATGTTTTATTCATTTATTTTTTTGGTTTTCTCTGTAAAGATCCATCATTGTGTCGGCTTTTCTCTTTTGAAGGAATTATTTGACAATTTGCGTGTTGAGCTGGAGGAGAAGCATGCAATGGACCTTTCCCAGCTGGAATCTTCTTTAGCTCTTTCTTATAAAGAAGAGTTGCAGCAGGTGAGGCACCATGTTGGTTTCATGGGAGCTAAAACATAAATCTGACGCTTCAGATTGTGAGTTTTCGTCGTCGTTTCCCAGGTGCGCTCAGACCTCACGGACCGTTACTACGAAGAGCTGCAAGAGATGAAGACGCGTCATGCCCTGGAGTTGGAGCAACTCAGAGCCAAACTTTCTGAAAGTCATTTACAAGGTGCCTCACAATTACAATTTAAGCAAATGAACGCTCACTTTCCTTTCTGAAAGATCTTAACGTTAAGAAAATCTTCGCACAGATCTCACCAGAGTGCATTTGGAGGCAGAAAGGCAGGTAGAGGTAAGGGAAATCAATTTGTAACATTTGATTTGAATTTTGTCAGCACTTTTGTTCTTATTTCAGCGTTTTCATCCTTAATCAGGTTGAGGTGGAACAGAGGATGTGGCGTCTCACTGAGGAGCTGCAGACAGGGAGGACAATCATCCACACGCTTGAGAACAATCTTGCTGCTCTGAGTAAACAGCATGAAGCTGATCACGAGGAGGAAAATCTGAAGAAACTGAGAGAAGAGCTTCAACAGAAACATGAAAGCGAGATCTCTGCTTTGAGGTCGAACCTCGAGAGAGAAAAGGAATGCCTTGAAGAAGCTCTTGAGAAAGAAAGAGAGAAGTTAAAGTCTCTTGAACTTTCTCTAGATGATGATGAAGGTCAGCTATCTTACACGAGCTACTTTGGTTACATTTGAGTTCTTCTGTTTTAAAAAAGCAAAAAAACAAAACTGTCTTCCAGGCCCACAACTTCTGATGGTGAAACAACGATTGGAGGCTCAATACAACAACGAACTGCAAAAGGCAAAGAGCTGCATGGCTGAAGAAACAGAAGAGCTCAAAGTTCTGCTTCAGGAGCAGAGCGAGGAGAAGCTTCGACTAGCCCAGCAAAGGTCAGATCTAACATGTCGGGGTTGTGTTTGCTGTCATTAGGATTATTCTACTATTTCTGAAAGTACATGAAGAAAATCCAACTGTATTTTATTTATATTAAGGACTAGAGATGCACCAATCAGAATCAAGAAATTGTCTCTAGTTAGTGATTGGCAGGATAATTACCCCCAAATCAGTGATGTGAAGGAGTAGTTGGATAAATGTTTCTGATGGATAATGCATAAGTAGCATCGGTATACACTATTATATTGTCATTAATTCTTTTAATGAAATTCAAGGGTAAATTCTCAAGTTCAGGGAGCCTGAACTCCATGTAAGGGATCAGAGGAATGTAATCTTACGATGTTTAATCTCAAAGATTAAATGATTAGATGATAAGTAGCCGCTACACTGCGAAAATAATAATTTCTGTCTAGTTTCTAGTACAAAAAATTCAGTACCCTAGAATTAAGATAAAAGTAGCATTTCAGCAGAGATTTACAAGCTTAATTAAGTCAATAATTCCTGAATATGCATTAAAAAGTACTAGTTCCACCGGCAGACTCTTTTTCACTTGTAACTGAATATCTTTTCAGTTTTAAGTGGAGAATTTTTTTTTTTGTATCTATATTCAATACTTATTGACTTAAAACAAGCTTATTTATCTTTCTGTAAAGTTACCGTACTTTTAAGTTATTTTGTGTTAATGGAAGCATGCTAAAAATATTTGCACTAGAAACTAGACAAAAATCCTTGGTTAATATTTTGTTTTTGCAATGTAAACAAGTTTCACTAATAATTATTTAACAAACAAATGAAAGCCAGCTGCTTTCTTTTACTTTCCTTTGAGCTTGTTTTCCTCTGCCTATGTTTCCAGGTTTGACGAGGAGAAAGCGGCGTTGGAACAGCGTTTGGTGCAGAGCTGTGAAAAGTCTGTGGCAGAGCTGGAAGACAAGCATAAAGCCAAGCTTGAACATGAGAGGTCAAGGCTCCTAAACAAGCACTCCGAAGAGATGAACGCGCTCCACACCAAACACAAAGCACAACTGGACTCACTCGGTGCCTGTCACAGCGATCAGCTCGCAGCTTTGGTCATTGAGCTTGAAAATAAGCATAAAGCTGAGCTTGTTGCTCTGGAATCAGCCCTCGATTCTAAACGAATGGAGGACCTTAAAACACTGGAAGCTGCTTTCAAGGAGACCAGTCAGGCCCAGTTGGAGGCTTTAGAGGCAGAATTAGCACACAGACACCAGGAAGAAAGGGATGAACTGGAAAAGAGAATGCTGGAAAATATGGACACTTTGGAGGCCACATACTTAAAAGAAGTGCAAGTAAGTAGAGACGAGCCATTTTAACCCAGTATGGTTGAGTTTAGTATGTACAAGGAATGGAAGTATTCAAACATTTACAGGGCAAGCATTGACGTTTTGTTTTTTTTCCAGTTTAGTACTTCATGTATTCAACTTTATCACAGGTTTTGCGTGATGAAATGAATCGGCTTGAGGAGAAGCATCGCCAGGATTTGATTTCCAGGAGTTCAGAGCACAAACAGCTGATGGAGCGCCAGACTGCAGAGCAGCTGTCCATCAGGGAGGAGCTGAAGAGAGAGCTGGCTCAGGTTCACATGGACAAGTTCAAGGCCATGGCAGCTGAGCTTAACCACATTCACAAGGTATGGAGTTATAGCCTCATTATTGAAGTTCACTCTATGAAAATATGACAACTAAATAGTTGGTTGATATTTTACATTAATTTGTTTTGCAGATGGAGCTGACTGCTCAGAAAGAGACGTTGGATACAGAACACTGCAGAGCATTGGAAGCACTTAAGCAGCAGGTACAGCTGTCCTCAAAATGCATTTGATTTTCCTTTTTAAGTCACAAAGCCAAAAATCAGAAACCTATTATGTCCTGCATTCATTCTTGTATTATTATATTATGAACTTTCAATTTAGGGAACGGGTCTTTTTTTTTTAGGACAAAAATACTAGGTTTGAAAGAGAAAAAGGGAGTTTAAAGTCAATGTAATTGACATTGGCCTTTTCAGAAGCAAACGACTATCTTGATTTCTGTTTTTGTTCATTTTTTTTACATGTAGAAGAGATCTGTTGTAGCAAATGAGCTGAAAGAAGCTGAGACCGCATGGTTGTTATCCAGACATGACCAAGACATTAGTGCTTTATTTCAGCTGGTGATCATTAGGAGTCAGGGGTCGAAAACAGGGAGCCGATGGTCCCTGCTTTCAGGACAATCCCTGTAGATGTTTTTGTGTTAACTTTTGAAGTTTGCAGTTGCTCGTTGAGACACTAACAGCTATTTACAGGCAACTTAAAGCAAATATGGGCAAAATGGGGTTCAACCAAAAATGACAATTTTCTGGTAACTAACTTAACACCCAAGTAGTTTCAGAACTTTTTCTTTAAATGTTTTAAACTAAAATTGAATCCTGTTTTTTTTTTTTCCTCCATCTTTCAGGTTTTGGAACTGGAGCAGCAACACGGCACGGCCCTGCAGGAGCTCTCACACACCTACAGTGTTGAAAAGGAGCAACTTAATGAACAGCATCAAAGTCAGCTTCAGGTGTGTGTTGCACATAAATGATCAGATTATAATTGTGTATGAACTGTGGATGCTCTTTAATAGTTTCCTCTAAAGCTCTTGTGCTGGTGGCTCTTACAGCCCATTAGAGAAGGGATTACACTAAAACATTGTTTATCCTCTGTAACGGCATGTTTCTCTGTCGATGCTGGGTACTTAAATTTTTCTTTTTTCAACTTTGACATACTAAAGATGTTGCCAGCTGCAAACCATGCCATTTGAAATTGTGTGGATTTCTGTTGTAGGAGCTGAGGGAAACTTCTGCACGTGAACTGGACGCTTGTCGCCTCGAGCTCGAAGAAGAGTCGGCAAGGCAACGGCAGCGCTTCCAGGAAGAGGTGGAGCTCCTCAAAGTTCAATCGGAAGAGCGACTTCACGACAAGATTAACCATCTGAAGGTAAAAGCTAAATTGTTCAGGAATGAGAAGAAAAATGAGGTGCTCAGAAATGTCAGATTGATCTCTTCAGTTTATTTTAAATCTTTTCTGGTTTTTATTATTATTTTTAAATGTTATGCAGCCACTAGAATATTGTATTCTTGTTGGAAATATTACGTAATAGCGAAGGATTATCTGGAGCTACAGTGTGTGTGCCGATTGTGATGCCCTCTTTAAGCTCCAGCTGCACCAGTTCAGCCGATGGTTCCCTCGCTTGGACTCTGTCCCATTTGAGCTTTACTCAAACCCAGTTTTCTCCTAATCCCACCAGCATATATGTACAAGTGTTGACGTCCGTCTGTCTCCATTCTCAATCTGTGCTCTTCTGGGCTGCGCATGTGTTTCCGTTCATTCATCTGAACCACAGCTAAAAGGGATTGGATTTAAGGTTTTTATTCTCTAATGCCAACGGTTTTAAGGCAGAAAATAGGTATTTAATTGTTGACCATTTCAAATGTGCAGCCAGGCATTCAGGCAGATGGCCACTGATTTGAGGAAAGTATAACTTACAAGCTGTTGCTGCTTTTTTTTTTTTTTTTTTTTTTTTCGCTTTGCATCTTCTGCTTCATGGAACCACATCGCTGCCATCGAAGACTGAATTTGAAGAACGGAAAAAGGTGGAGCTTGAAGATTTGAGGCGGAGCTTCGCATCTCAGCAGCAGGAAAAGGAACAGATCTATACAAGAAGAATGAGCGAGCTCACCAACCAGCTGCAGCAACTGGAGGCTGTAGTTGCCCAGGTACTGAAAACACCTGTACATAACATCTCTTGCTCATCTCATATGTCTTGCCCATTTTTACGTTGCATGGTGCAGATGGAAGGTGTAAAATAACATTTGATGTTGATTCCAATGACTGAATCGCTTAAATTATTGAGTCGTGTATAAGTCAAGTTATGACTTACAGATGTACAGTGGAGATGCTACATTATAATTATTTTGCAATACACGTTTGTTTGAAGTGTCACAAGTTAAGGTTCTTACTTTCTAACTTTTGTTCTCATTGGTATTATTAATTGTTTGAATATCTTAAATTTTCTCATGGTTATTTTGGGAAGAACAACCAGTTGAAAAACTTTACATTGCTTCCTTTTTGAGACTTAAGAAATTCAGTTGACGTTTCACAAAAAATAAATTTGAAAAATCTGAGTTGTTTTTTGTGAAATCCTATTTTCTTTGAAGATTACTAAAACATGTTCTTTTTATTTTAAAAAACGACATAAATGTTTACCAATTTGAAGGACTTTGTGAATCCGTAATTATCAAATGATTTTCCAGTTGTTTTTTTTTAGTTGGCGTCTCCCTCCCCCATCCAGTCGCTGGCAATAAAGATTTTCCTGTTTGTTTTGTTTGTTTCCATGACATCTTTTGCTCTTTAAAGTAAAATATTAACATGCACTCTGGTTTCCATGAGGTTGGTATAGAGAGGTTTAACAGGAGGTGGAGGCTGTTGCCATGGCAGTGGCATTGTTTTATTGAGCTAGGTGGCTGCTGGAGATGAATTGAGGACAGAAAAGGGTGGCATAAGAGGGAAGATGTAGAGAAATGAAAAGTAAGAATAATAACAACTGAGCTGTAAAGAAACCATTACGGCATCTAGCTACACTGACATGACGCTCAGAAGTGGATGTCAGTCCTGCTGCTGGACAAGGAGGATTAGAAGTTAGGGTGTGTTGAATTCTGGCTGGTTTTAGCAGGAGTCGGGGACTGTGTGGATTACTAATTACTCTTTTTAAAGATTCTTTTTCTGAACATTTAGTTTTGGGAGTGGAATGACTGAAAACTGTTTTCCTCCTTCAGCTGCGTGCAGAAATCGGATGCTTGCAGGACGAGTTGCACGGGAAACGTGCAGAGATGGAGACGTTGGACACTCTCCTCCAAAGAAGGGAGCGAGAGAGCCAGGAGGGGGGAAACCTGCTGAAGATGCTCACTGATGACTTGCAGGATGCCAAAGAGGAAAAGTAAGTAATTATTGTAGCAGTTTGAATAAATTATAAAAGATATATAAAAATGTTTGCTGAGTAATTTTTAACAATATAAGTGGAACATTTTAAAGACAGCCAGATTTGTCAAGTTTCAGATTTTAGTACTTTTAGTACTAAATAGCCTGTAATTCGACCTCAGTAAATCTTATGTCATTTATGACTGCAATAACTGTATGTGTGAAAAGCATTGAACTGGAATCTGCTGTTTTTTTTTTGTTTTTTTCTTCTCTACAGGACCAAACTGTATGGTGCAAATGAGAAAATGAGTAAAGTGCTGGTTGAGATGCTTCGCAGTGTCATAGCAACAGAAGAACTGATTGGACAAAAGATCAACAGCAGGATCCAAACAAATCAACAGATGACACAGAAAAGTTTAAAAGAGGACAGAGATCAGGAATCAGGTCTGTTGATTTCAACTTTACTCCATTTAGGATTAAAACTGCTTGAATAATGCAACCATTATAAGAGGAATAGCTGCCTATTCTTTTTATGCACACTTAAATGACATGAAATAAATGTTTCTTTTCTTATTCACAGGTATTTCAGTTGTAGATTTGACATCAGAGGAGATGGAACTGACCCAAATGCTGTGCGAGAGTCTGCTGGTCACAGAGACTCAGATCAGTCCTGGAGGAGAAGAATCGGCTCTTAAAGCCTGTAGCAGGTTACGTCTGGCAGTGGAGACGCTCCTGGACCTGCTCCATCAAGCTCACACACAGGTAAAGAAACTCTGCAGACATGGATTTATTTGCACTCATGGAAAGATGTGCAAGGAGCCTTGAAATTAATTTGTATTTTGTTGTAGTACAATAATCCTTTTGGAAAATTAGAAAAAAAAGAGTACATTTAATTAGAGAAACTATATATAAAGGGTGGATATCCTTAATAAACCATTTAAATTCATTTAAAAAATGTAATTTGGCCTTAAATACAATGATTGTATGCAGACATCTTCATTATATTCTGACTCAAAAAGGTTGAGGCTACCGCTAACTAACTGCTAATAAACCCTTGCTAGCTACCTTTTTTTTTTTTTTTTCAATCTGTCATTGCTAAGTGTAAATTATTACCAGTTGGCTGGACAAAATTAATCTTCGCCACTAACTCACTTCCGTTGCCAACCAGTACGATGCTACATTCACTTGGCACTATTATATGTAAAATATGGAATTTTTCTTTTGTACCTTTTTTGTGATACAGGTCTTAAATTCAAAATGGTATTTAATTTGGGTTCGTGAAACCTGCAGAAATACTTTTTCTGGGTCCGCTTTGACAGTAGGACATCACTTGACCTTGACATTTGTCTTTTTGTTGCAGTTGGAGCAGACTTGCCATGTTCATCTTACCCTTGAGGAGAAGTTCACCCAGGGCAGAGAGGATGCCACCCAGCTCCTTGAGCAGCACAAGCTCCTGATGAAGCAACTTGATGAGGAAGCCAAGATGAAGACTCTCCTCCAGCTGGAGCTCCACAAGGCAGAGGGTCAGCTATGTGTTGTTAATAGAGTTTTTCTGAGAGCATTTCTTTGGTGATTCTTTTTTTTTTATTTTTATTTTTTATATATAAATACCAGTTGTTGCTGTTTTCAGGGCTTTTGGACGGCTATGTGGCTGAAAAAGCTGCCTTAGAGGAGTCCCTGCAGCAGAAGGAGGCTCAAGAAGAAAAGCTTGTGGAGGAGCTGGAGGGCCTGAAGGTGAAGCTGCATAAGATGCAGAGTCTCACCGCAGAGCTGGATGCTGTCAGAGGAAAGTATCAGGAGCTCACTGAGGAGCACACCATTCTCCTGCGCCAGAAGGAGCATCTCTCTGCTGGACTTGGGGAGAGAGAGAAAGGTGAACAGAATCCATTTCAAAATCATGGAACAAATTAAAATTTAAAATGTCATGAAATAATATTTCTGTAGCAAACTGTATCGCCTCTTTGAATCAGCCTTGACCATGCATTTGTGTAATATCTGTGCTCAGATGTGCCATCTCTCCATTGGCCATTGGCTCAATTTAGATCCTGGCGCAGGTTTGTGGGTCAGAGTGGAGTGTCACTGTTTGTGTTTGAGTGAGGGGAGGGGGCTTACTTTGCAGTGTACGGTTGCGGTGCCATTTGCTGTTATCTTCTTCTTCTAGCTCAGTACGTGTAACTGTGTTTATTAAAGCTGTATTGTTTTGTTTTCTGATCTACCTTTGAAGAGATTTGCAACCTTCACTCTTTCTTTTCGTTTTCTCCAAGCTTTGCTGGCAGAGACGGAGCGTCTGACCCAGGACAGGCTGGACTTGCAGAGGCAGGCGGAAAAGGACCACAAGTCTCTCTCGCTGCGCCTCAGGAACCTGGAGAGAGAGCTCGAAGATCAGGAAACTAAACTCCTGGAGAAAGAGCTGCAACACAAGAATCACTCTGAAGACCTTAGTCAGCGTGTCCAAGCGCTGGAGAAACAGCTGAAACACGATAGGCAGTTTATAGAGGTGAGCTTGTAAACTGTAATGAAGCATGCCCTATAATGTGAAGTAATATACTTCTACGTTATATTATGTGTTGTTTGACTTGTTCTTGAGTTTGAGTGTCGCATTTTCGCATCTTGGATTGTCTTTCACACAGTTTGTTTTGCTGCATGTAGGAGCAGGCAGTGGAGCGGGAACATGAGCGAGACGAGTTCCAGCAAGAGATCCGCAGGCTGGAAGCCCAGCTCAGACACACAGGAAATGGAGACAAGGCACACAAAGTGAGAGCCGTTACCTCTGGTTTTCCTAACATTTACGGGGGGGGGGTTTTCGTCTGAATCCTGATCATTTTGCCTCTTTGCCATTTTGTACCTTTTGTCACATTGGTCATCTGGTACTTACCTTTTTTTTTTTTTTTTTTAAATTTTGGAAAAGTAGCATCTTTTCCTAAACGTTATTAACCAAAATAGCATTTTTCACTCTCCAGGAAAACATTTCTTAACCACATTTCCGAAATCATCAGTTTGAAAAGTGAATGTGCGACTCCCAATAAATAAGATCTACCAACAGGAAGCAGATGAGTGGGATCATTACCTCTCATTAATGTTGAGTGGCACAAAGTGCAATCAGAGCCACAATCAGTGAAAATGGGGTGATGAGAGGTAATAGTTCATGTTAAATAATGTTAGTAATAACAGTGGAATATCGAGTTCAATATTAATGGGCACCAGTTGGAAGAAATGTCTTCACATTTTTTGGGATTTTAATGTAAACAATGAAGTCATTGATCATACATCTATTCTTTGGTTTGTCAGTAGTTTCTTGTTTTGTTAGATTCTAAAAAAAACTGTAGACGCGAGATGTGCGCATTTTTATGAATATGAATATCTCTGAAATTTACCATTTATCCAAGAGGAGTGCAGTGCTCTGCAGTGGACAAGTAGGGGAAAAAAAGAAAAGTCAGGCATGTGCAGGAAACAGATAAAAATGGGCAACATGGTGAACTGAACCAGACATGATTTAAGTCAGTAATTGTAAATTTGCTCTAAATGCTCTTGTGTCAAGGTTATTTTAACCCAGTGCTGTGGGTTTGAATTGTTGTGTAACTAACAGAAATGAACTTTCAAAATCATCAGTGTTTCTCAGCATAAATGTTGTGAGTTTGTACTTCCCATGTATGATTGTTGTAATTTTCCAACTGGGACACAAATCAATTAATTGAATTGTTGATACTGCATTTTGAATGCCAATGAGCCTGACTGTTGCTATGTGCTTATCCCTGTGCTGAATGGATTGCTGTAGTTTGAAGACTTGCTGCTGCAGGTATGGAATCTAACTGTGGTGTAATTTTCATTGCTCCTCTGACACTTGTGCATGACTTCCCCTATTTCTCTGTAATCATCCATAGTCTTTTTAACTGCGTTTGTCATGAGTCCAGCATTCTTTACCATCATTCAATAGCAAGTAGAATATTTCCAACACATCTTTTATCTCTGTCATTGCTCTTGGGGATGGTTTACCTTTAATCTCTTGATCATTGGCTGCAAATCTGGAATGGCTTTTATCCCTTTTATTGCAAACCTTGTAGATTTCCCTTTTTTAATTCTAACTTCTCTACCAAAAACTCCACATTAAAAAACTGTTCCTGTTATCACTGCAGGTGGAGAGCCTTCAATCTATGGTCAAAGATAAAACAGATGACCATGCCTCATTACTTGAGGCCAATCAGCAAGCGCAGCGCGATCTAGCAGAACGCAACGAGGAGATAGACAAGCTAGCAGGACGGATCCGAGAGCTGGAACAAGCGCTACTCAACAGTGCGGAAAGCGTTCGAACCGTCAACGAACTGGAGCAAGAGCTGCACAAAGCAAAGCAAAGGGAACAGGAGCTCACACAAGTAAGATCTGCTAACACACTCCCAGATCAGTCATAGTGCTATGCAAGTATTTACACTCTTTGAGGATTTTCTTTCCTGTTTGCCACCTTAAAACCACAAACGTTGATGTATTTTGCTGGTGTTTTGTATGCATGAAAGAACATATGTTGGTGTTTAGCTTCCCAGAGTGAATAGTTTAAGGAAAACCTTTTTTGCAAGTATTCTCTTTCAAGTCTTTTTACATCTGAACTGAGCACCTTCCCTGTCCCTGCTGAGGAAAAGCATATGCACAACATGATGCTGCCACCACCATGTTTCACAATGAGGATGTTTTACAATACTCATTGTAAAACATCCAAAAAGGGCAAAAAAAAGTAACATTTTTGTCCAGGAAGACCAGAGCACCTTCTTACACAAATTTGCCATGTAGCATACATGAATTCTGACATAATGCAAGTAGGACTTTGAGTGTGTATATATATATATCATATTTTAAGACTTCACTTGATTTTATTCAGTGATAAGGGCTGATTACAAGTGCACTCCACACACTTCAGATTGACACTGTCATGTAAAATCCTAATATACTTTGTCAAATTAAAATCAAAACCCTCAAACATTAATGAGTTTCAGGTTTTTGAACGGTTCAGTATGTCAGCAAACATGTTTTTCAATGATTGCCTCTCTTTTTTTTTTTTCCTGTAAGGATAAGCTTGCTCTGGAGCAGCAGCAGCTGTCCAGCAGGCTCCAAATCTCAGCTTTACAATCCAAACTGGATGAGACGAGGCACTGTTACCATGACAACACCCGTGACCCCACCCAGGAGCATAGGGATGCCTTGGATGCTGCCCAGCAAAACCTACACTGTAAAGAGCAAGAGGTCTGTCAGGCTCTGTATATAACTGTTTTGTGAATCACTTAGTCATCAGATTTGTTCGTTCGACTGCAGTGCCACCTTTTGGTTAAAATAGGAATGACTGAATATCCTCTGAAATACGTTTTTTAATCCATCATCATTGTGTCTCGTAGGTCGAGGTCTTGCTTGGCCAGTTGGAAAACGTGCAAAGAGACTTGCACCAAAAGGAGGTTGAACTGAAACACCTCACAGCTCAGCTTGAACTACTGACGAATAAGAATGCGGCTCACGTTGAAGAACTTCAAAAGGAAATTTCGACCCTCAAAGTGAGAACTGTTTTGTTGTCACATCCAATTATTTTCTTCTTTTTAATTTGAATTTTTTCAGACTATCTCTGAAGGTAACCAGATGCATCATAAAATGAAAAACCTCCATCTTTTCCACCTTTGTAACTCATATTGGAAGTGTAAGCAAACCGCTGTGTTTAACAGGAGACGATGTCCACCCTCGCTGATGTAAATGAAGAAAAGGGACAAGTACAGGTGGCAGAAAATGAGGAAGAGACGCTTCCTGCTGCACTTCTTCAGGAGAAAAATCAGGAGATCGATCATCTGAACTGCGAGATCCAAAAACTTGAACAAGAGCTTGAGAGTGCAAGGGACAGCCGAGTCGGTGTAAGCATTCTGACAAGTTTCTCCAAAAGTTGTTTGGGTGTATTAAGTTGAAACGTTCGGCAGGGGTGTACAAATGCTTGAATTTCAAATAGGTGTTTTCAAGGTTTGGAAAGTGCTTGATTTTTGTATGAAGTCCTTGAAATTTCTTGATATTCAACCGGTAATAAAGTGCTATCTAACACTTGATTCGAGTCTTAAATTTGGAAAAGGTTATTTTCAGTAGAAACCAGATATTTTCATCCACCTAATGAAAAGACATAGGCACATTTTTTTCTCACTGTCTGAAAATAAACAAGACCAAACTTGCCTTGTTTTTGGTCAGTTAGAATTACCAAAGTTAGCTAATGCCTGAAAACCTAGCAAGAACAATTTTAGACATTTGTTTGTAACTTGTTAAGTATAAAACACTTTTCTTCTAATTTAGTTATTGATATCCGTGGATTTTTTTTTTTTTTTTTTAAATAGTGTTTTTATTTCAAAACATTACATTGTTATATTTCAGTTTACTTTGTACTGCTGTGAAAGGTAGAATACTTTCATAACACATTATTAACAACAGTAATTAATGACATTATAAAATAGTGAATTGAAACAATGATTTGGATTGTTTTTGTCTGTGTTTGATCCTGGGAAAGTTTGAAAACTTACCTTGAAAATGCTTGAAAAGAGCTTAAATTTTACTGTGGGAAAAGTGGCACACACCCTGATCGGGAAATGTTTGCTTATTTTTCCTCTTAAAGGTCCTGGAGGTTGAGCTGGAGGAGCTGCGGTCTCAGGTGGAACATCTTCAGTCTGAAATCCCGAGAGTGCGTCAGGAGAAGCAGGAAGAAGAGGAGCGGCTTCATGAGGTCATCAGCACGCTGCAGGCAGAGCTCGCCACCCTGGGTCCTAACCTGCACGAAGTCAGCGACTCCCAGGACGGCGACAGCATCAATCCCTCTCCCTCCCCCAGCCCGGAGCCCCACATGGAGACCCTCCAGGAGAGGAGGGGAGGTCCGAACAGCCTGAAGCACGAGATCAGCCTCACACATTCTGCCGCCTCCTCTTCTCTTCGTTCTCGACTCAAAGCCCTGCAGAGTCAGTTTGAGACTGCCGCAGCTGAGAAGGAAGGACTCGAGCGCCTGCTGCTCACACAGGAGGAGGAGTACCGGATGCAAGCGGAAGAGTTTGGAAGGAGACTCGGAGTCGAGAGGAAAAAGTTCGATGAAGTCCAGGCTCTCCTCAGGCTGAAGGAGACCGAGCTGGAGGAAGAGAAAGAAAAGAGAAAACTGTCAGAGGAGGAGAGGGATGGTTTAAAAGTTGAAGCCGAAGAGGTAACTGCGATGCGTAAAGAGAAAGCCCGCCTGAACGCCGTGGTTCTGGACTTGCAAAACAACGAACAAGAGAGACTGAGAGAGATTGAAGCTTTAAAAACAAATTACAATGAGATGAAGCTGGAAATGGAGGTCCTCAGAGAAGCCAGCCTCACCTATGAGACTCAGGTGCAAGAAGTAAGAGTGGAAAACGTGGAGATGGAGAAAGCGGTGGCAGACGGAAGAGAGAGGATTAAAACTCTGGAGACTGTGAAGGGAGAACTTTCAGCAGAACATGAAGTGCTGAGGAGGAGAGAGTATCAGCTCCAAGAGGAAATCGAAACCCTCCGAAAAGAAGTTGGTTCGATGAATGTCCTCATCCAGGAGCTGAAGGTTAAGCTGAGGGACCAAGAAACCAGTCAAGATGAGGCTCAAAAGGAGTTCCTGGTGAGTGTTAAATTGTTAATAATCTTTTTGAGTCAATATTAAATATTCTGTACTGATCTAGAAGAAGATGATTCTGGGCTTGGAGGTTTACCCTTTACCTGCCTAACAGAAATAAAGACTACACCTAACCTTAGCGTTTTTTATTCATCTCTAAATCCATTTATAAAAACTGAGTCTTGTTTTAGCACCCTCTAGTGTTCAATTGGTGTTTATTTTTATTAAATGTTTTTGTTAAAGGCTTTTAAATTTTTAAGTAAAAAAAATACAGAGGTTGTAAAAACATTTTCATAAGGTTTATGGCTGCATTGGATAGTTTATCAAATGCTTAGATTTTATTCAAGGACAATGTTGTCCAAATCATCACTAGTCTTTATTGGCAGAATACAAAAAAGATTAATAAAAAAAATCCAGATTTTCTGCGTGATTCTGAAGCGCAGAGGCTGAAATATTGTAAAATGATCCAATTAAATGAAATTCATTAGAAATACAGAAATTATCAGAAAATCCCCACAACATCCTAAGAAGATCAAGCCAGAGTTTGGCATGAGATTTTTTTTTTTTTAAAGTCACTGGAGCAAAACATTAGCATTTAGCATTAAATTTACTTTAATCCTGTTTGTAAACAGATACACTAATCCCAACAATACTGACAGTCTGTGTTAGGAAGTTGGAGTTTATTAATAAGTCTGGTCATAAACTAAATTCAGATGTCTGAAGAGAAAGTGTAGTCAAGCCGATTTTATGTTACAACAGCCTGCCATAATATGAATGATTGGAGAGGAAGCAACACTGTAACCTAGCAACAGCTGTTTACCTTTAGAAAAAATAATTCTGATTTTAGCTTTATTTAGCAGGTGGAAAGCCATGGTTTAATTTTTTTTCCTCTTTCAGTTATGATTAGTTTATATCCGACTTTTGCTTAAGACATGGTATGATTGTAAATTCCTTTTTTCTTTTTCTTTTTTTAGCTCTTTTATTAACTTGACCTTTAAGAAAGGTATTAATGTTAACCTTAATAGAGCTTCAAGCCTGGCATTGTTCTAGGCGAGCAATATTGAGTCGCTTTTCTGCCGCACATACAGCTGCTGCTGGCAGGACCACATCTGGTTGTAGTTAGGGGGCGTCGCTGTTATGACGTGGTGCAACACTGACTGCAGAAACGAGAGGAAGTGTCTCTTTAAAATGAGGAAGAATGAGGAAAATCTATGCTAGCTCTTAGCTTTAACACTGTTGGAGTCTTTGGGGTTTTTTTTAGTCGCTCTGTCTGAACAGGATGTGGTAAGGCGCAATGTTTTCTCTTATAAGACGGCGTTTTGTAGGTTTGGTTTGTAGCATCGTTGGTCTTCCCAGCTCTGTTTGTAATCTACTTCACAGTGTGTAGCTAATTTTTGCAGTCTTTCTAGTACAAATATTCCGCTGCATTCAAAGCGGAGCCTGGCATTAATATACGTCACACGACGTTTAACTCCACTTGTGTGTTGCTTGTGAAATTTTATGTTTAGTCAAATGAAAAGCAAAGTATGTGGATTTTAAAGCTCAGTTCTGTTTACTTTTATCTTTCTGCCAGACCCATGCTGATGTTACCCTGGCCAAAGCAGAGGCCTCCTTGAGACAGAGGAAGTCCGAGTGTGCCAAGCTGAAGGCTGAAAATGTAGCTCTTAAGACTGAGCTGGCGGCAGTGAAACAAGGACTGAAAATCGACTCGGAAAGGACCGGAAAACCTCATGAGAACGGAGAGGTGGGAATATGAAAGCTGAAAACTGTATCTGTTGTGATCTTTAGGTGTTTTTGGTTGGTTTTGATGGAAGTAACTTCTGCCCTTCAGATCAAACGGCGACATCTTGTTGACCTGGAAGCTGAAAACCAGCGAATGAAGGCAGAGGTTGAACGTCTTCAGCAGGATGTGGGCGTACAGGAAGAGGAACTAGCCTATCAGCGCAGAGAGCTGGAGCAGCTCCGTCAGCTGTGTCAACAACAGGAGACAGATCCTCACCATCAGGACTACCACATCAAGGGTACATAGCAATTAAATGTTAATATTCAGGAGGTACCTTTTTTATTTTATCAAACCGACTAAAACTTTTGTGTTTCTCAGACGTTTCTCACAGAGCTTTTGAGGATATTCTTTCGGTCTCTCATGATGAAGCCTCTCTGAGCTCCCCGGAGGTTCTGAGAAAACTCGAATGTTCCGAGGACCAAATCAGGGAGCGCTTCCACGTCTCTGTCCTCGATTCCCGTCTGTCTGAGCTCAGTGGTCTGAACTGTACAGGTCAGGATCTTCCCCAGGTTAAAATTTCTCCAGGGGTTGTGATGGAGCCTCCACACTCCAGGACGGTCACTCCAGATCCAGCCACCCACAGTACCCACTCCCCAGGTTCTTTGACCGCGTCCGACCACTTCTCTGTGCTCGATTCACTGGACCCTGACAAAGTATGCTGTGAAATATATTTTTTTATGTACATTTAAACATCTTTTTAAGAAAAACTTAAATATGGATATAAATATTTGTATTTTTTTGTTATTTTCTCAGCTTGACGAGTTGGAAGAGCTTGACCTGACAGCGCCTCCGTCTCCACTCGGCTCCACTTCTTCCTTCTCAGCTCAAGAATGGAACAGTGATGGATACGGGAGCAGTAAGTCCCGCTGTTCCCCAGCAGCTAGGCAGCATTTGACAGCTACATCATGTTATGAGTCAAATATCTTGCTGTTATATTTTGTTATGCAGCTGATTTCTGTGTAAAGTAGAGAGTCTTCTGAAAAAATACTTGACTAACATATGGTGCTAATTTTTTATCTCAGATTACTTTATAACATTAATGTTTCTAGCTGAGGGAGAGAAACATTGAAGAAAATGGTAAAACTAACAATACAGAACAACATACAGAAAATTTCAACCATCCAAAATTTGAATTTATTGGCGTGATGACTACATTATTCCATAGTATTTTGTTATTAGTGCTTGAGATTTGAGACTTAGACGTAACCTTACTATATGTGAATATTTAATTGATAAATATGTAAATAATATTCCAAGAGCTACAAGAATCAGAACTCACATGGGACTTTTGTTGTAACCTTAGAAGCAGAAAAAAAACAATTGTATGATGAGAATTAATCATTCTCACATCAAATTGATGAATTCAAATGATTATTTTAAGATATTTAACAGCATAAATGCCCCTCTCTAATTGTATTGTTTTCATTTGAATATAGTTGTCTGGTTTTCTTTAGGTTAACTTTAAAGCCTGACATGTCTTTTTGAGAGAGTAATTTTTGTAATACTCTCTCAAAAGGGTTGAAAAACTATGAAAATAATTGTATTTTGAGATGTAAAAATGTCAGTGAAACCAACAGACTTTCTCTCCTCTTTCTCTCATTCAGATGTGAGTTCAGAACTGGGAGCTCGACTGAGAGTGGAGCTGGAACAGACGGAGAGACTGGACTCTCAGTTTGTCCAGTATCTGCGCTGCAGAGGAATAAACCCAACAGCCAACACGGACAGCGCGGCAGGAAGCATGAGCTACAGCGATGACTTGTTGTCACCCGAGCTTCAGGTGGGCTTTGCCCCTGAATAGTTGCAACCGATTGTAAGCCTTAGTTTCACGAAGTTCTCGCGTCTTTCCGCAGGCTCTGTTGAAAAAGGTTTACCAGGAAAGCTGCAGGATTCTCACACTGAGCCAGCGTCGCTGCGCTCCTTCATCTCAAGCCAACACTTCGGATCTAAAGACCTTCTCACCAAGTCGGACCCGGCATCGCTTTGGAGACGGCTCGGCTGCACTGGACCGCAGGGATAATTCAACTCCCTCCAATCCTCCAATGAACTGGCAGCAAGAGAAGCGAGCCTTGCAGGAGACTGTGGTCGCTCTTAGAGAGCTGCTCTGTCGAATGGCACAAAGACAAACACAAGTGAGTTTCTGTGATTTAACATTAACAGTTGGGTCATTTGTTTGAAATTTAGAGTCCAAATGTGTTTGGGGGTTTTTTGTCATATGGGTTAAAGAACTATTTTTTTTCCTCTTAAGACTGATTACACTGATGATGGCTGGCACAGAAGCCACCTACAGTCTGATGGAGATGTTGAATCCCAGATCAGGGCAGAGCTGGAGGAAAACCAGAGGCAGCTGAAATGTGCCCACAATTCTCTGCAAGAGCATAAGAACAAAATACTTTCTCTCAGGTACATTTGATAAATTTTATTTGTTACTCACTGTTTGTTCCGGTGTTTTAAAATAGATTTTGAAAGCTTGGAACTCATTGTGCTTATTTATGTTTGTCAGGCTGGCTGCAGAGGAGACTGAAGTGGCCTTGAGAAGAGAACAGACCAGGTTCCAGGAGCTTCAGCAGGAGCTGGAACAAGAGAGAGCTCTGATTCTCTGTAAAGACCGAGAGAGAGGGGAAAGGATGGAGGTTAGACGAGAACCAAAAGAAATACATTAATCCATCTCACTACTTTATTTTATTTATCTAATGCAAAAACTAAAATCCATTGATATTTTAGAAAACGTAATTTATTATATGAGGGTAGGATAAAAAAAAAAGAGATTATTTAGATGCTTGTCTTGGGGTTTTGTCAATTTGGATGTTAAAATACATAAATGCTAATTTACTGCTGTAAGATTGAAATGATGTGCAGATTTTGAATCATATTGCCGCTCTGTTCAATATTCTGCTGGACAGTCAAGTTCATATTTAGCATAATGAACTAAAATGGGTATGAGGGGAGTCAGGCAGTGACTGGAATTCGTATGACTATTTTGTTTCTATTTTTAAAGATTTGTGAGAAATGTTTTTACTGTCTTAAAAGTTCATGTTCCAAATTATGTGGTGGGGCCAAAAAAAAAGAAGTGAAAATCAGCATTAAATGTAAACAAATATTTATTAGTTATTTTCAGGAACTATATTTGTTAACACCTGATTGTTCATACACTGAATTTAACCAGTATGCTTTTAGCTTTATAAATTGTCAAAATCTCCCAGCAACCATTTCTGCACCCAATTCTAGATCTGTCTCTAATTACTTTAAAAACAAAAAAAAGTAATCCTAAAATGTATCTTAAATTTTGATATATATAATTTTTCTTTTCCAGGCTGTTCAGGTTTCCTCTGAGAAGCTCAAGAGTGAGGTCATGTCTCTAAAGGCTCAGGTGGAGCAGGAGAAAGTGGCCTGCAGCAACCTTAGACAGGAGCTCCAAATCGAACAGTCCCGTAGCTCTCTTTTAGAGAAACGTTTGCAGGATGCCCAGAAAGAGCTGGAAGATGAACACAAACGTTTCAGCCATCAACAGGAACTCCTCCTGCAGGAAAAGGATCAAGCCGAACGCCTCCTGAACGAAGTCAAGTCCGGTCTCGCTGAAAGTCACTGTAAGTTGGCGGATTCTCACAGGAAGCTCGAAGAGGAGCGGCAGCTTTGCTCCAGACAGATAGATGAGCTGAGTCGCAGACATGAGGAGGATACGGCGAGGGATCAGAAGTTCATCTCTGGCCTGCGCGCCCAGCTGGAGCAGGAGCGCAGGCAGGGGGAGGACCTGGCAACTATGATGGACAAACTCAGGGCCGAACTTCTGGAAAGCAGGAAAAAATGGGAAGAAGACAGAATAAGCCTAGAAGAACTTCAGAGGGAGAAGGAAGCCGCTGCCAGGCATAGAGCTGCGATGGAGAACTTGAAGGAGCAAAACCGGGAGCTCAGCAGCGCTTTAGAGATGGAGCGACAGCGGTCCAGACTCCAAGACATCGAACTAGCAGGGCTGAAGGAGAGGTTTCATCTGTTGAAGGAGAAAGAAAGGGAGAGAGATGACCAACTGGAGAAGGAGAGGAGAAAAGAGAGGCAAGAGGTGTTGGAGAGAGAAATACTTCAGGACAGGACTAATAACAAAGTGGTAAATTATCAGCATTAATTATTTCTTATTGAGGATGCAAACATTTAATTGGATTATGATTGTTGATTAATGATTTATTACCTTAAAATTAGTTCCAATCGATTAACTAGTAACGTCTGCTTAGACCTTGTTTTAGTGTTGTAGTTTGAACAAGGGCGCCATCCAGCAGATGGCGCCCTTGTTCATCCTTTATTGGAGCCAGTTGATACAAGAATAAAGATGGAAGAGATACCCAGAATGGGGAAGAAAGATGATTCAGAGTCCAGTGTGACATGCAAGATGCCACTTTGTGTGGTTTTGTTGCGAAATATAAACACTTGATAAGTTCCTTAAGTTTTACCTCAGTAGACCCGTTCAGTTGAGCTGTAAAATTACTGATGTGCTCCGAAGGTGAGGTGGTTGTGATGACATAAAAGCGGAGAGGATAACACAGAAAAATTGTACCATGACTGGGGGAAGAAATCCAAACATTGTGCCACTAAGCACGGTTGATTTTTGAGGGCTGTCGTGAGTTAATGCGCTCCATGGAACGAAGTTTTAACGTTTCCTCAAGAGCAGTGGAGGATTAAGTGTTTTGCATATTTTATTATTTCCATCTTTTATTTTTCTGTTCAGCAACCTAAGTGGTTCTTGTTTTTTTATTTTTTTAGATTTTATAAATATGTCTAAGTTTAATGTGAGAACACCACAATTTTTTGTTTATTCAGTCAGCATTTAATATGGCTGACAGAAAATATGTATGCATTTTTTAATTCAGGATATTATGAAAAAACTAACCCTTAATGATATGGAAAGACATTTGGCCCTTTCCATTCAAGAGAGAACTCAGATTTTAAGAAAATGTCCGCTTACCAATTAATCATTAGTCTATTGATAAGAGCAAACATCTTCAGATCAACTTGTTGATAACTTGCATCCCTATTTCCTACGCATACTACATTTGCAAAAGTAATTCTATTATGAGAAGTGTGTTTTGTTTAGTTTTTGATTTTAAGAAGCACAAGCACATGACATCGTGTTTCTTTCCAAAGTTGGAGTTGGAGTTACTGAGGCAGCAAGACCAGCAACGCATGCAGGAGCTGCAACAGACTCTCGCAGACCTGGAGAGAGAAGACAGGGAACGGGAGAGAGAGATGGCAGCTCAGAAAGAACTGCTACACCATAAAGTAATCTCCCCACAGCGTCCAATCAGCATCTCCCATATGGACGGGGCCCAAGCAGGTGTCTCTCTGCAACACCAACAGGTCTTAAAATCCTTGTTACCTGTGATCTCTTTAAATTAAATTCGGGACAATTGTAGCAATACTTAATATGTTTAGTTTGAAGCTCGGAATATAATTTATGTGTTCAGGAGATTTGATTTTAAAAAATGCATTTTTTTTCCCTCATTATAGAGGGTGTCTACATCATCATCCAATCTGCTACAGACATTGCTGAAAGAGAACTCTGATTTGACTGAGCGCTTGACATCCGTGAGTCAGGAGAGGGCCACCTTCAAGAGTAGACTCGCCAGCCTGGAGAAACAGCTGCAGCGCAAAGAGTCTGAACTCGCCAAGGTCGCCACAGAAACGGAGAATCATCCCGTCAGTGATCCAGTCTGCCACAGCAGGGTCAGTACAGGCACAGAAACGACACAGGCTGGGTCCAAACTCAGGGGCTGCATCCTTCGAAGGCCGATAACATCACAGTGATGCGATGAAGGATGTCCAAATTCAAGGCTCCTCCAAATGCATCCTTCTGTTCATGGATTTGATGTATGGGTCTGGTGTATCTTTAGCAGTTCACCCTATCCCAAGATTCAGTGCGGCTGAATGAGACATTTTTGTTTTTGTAACAGTGGTGAATGAAGTGGGACAGGAGTACAGTTTTAGGTAAAAGTACTTTAAAATATGGCAGTACAAAAATTAGGTTTGCAGCAGAATAGACAGTCCTATTTCAGTTGCCCGCTTCCGACCTGAAATAGGTCTGCAGCCCCGAAATCTGGACACACTAAATGTTTCATCCCTATTTTGTATCGGGGTTCTTTTTAAAATCGTTTTTTTTTTTTTTTAATCTCGCTGTAAAGGACAATTTAATGACTACATGTCGTCTAAGCTTTGCAAAACGACCCCAAGTGAAACTAGTTCAGCTCTTCTTTTTAAAGTAACACTTTCTGTTTTCGGTTTTAAAGCTACAGCGTTACTACGAGCGCTACCTGCGCGCCGAGAGCTTCAGGAAAGCTCTGGTTTACCAGAAGCGATACCTGATCCTGCTGCTGGGAGGATTCCAGGACTGTGAGCAGGCCACTCTGTCTCTCATTGCTCGAATGGGAGTGCGGCCCTTGTCTCCACTCACATGCAAGCGCAGGCCCATCAGGAGGTTCAGGGCTGTGGTTCGAGTTGTAATAGCTGTGTCAAGGTGAGGTTTAAATATAGTTTAAATCTTTCTGAGCCCCGTTGATGGATACAATTAACTTCAAATTGCTTTCCGTTTGTAGGATGAGATTTCTGACCAGGAAATGGCAAAGAGCAGTGAGAAGGGTTGCATTATCTGGAACCATCAATGGACATCTTACAGGTTAGCATGCACAAATTGCAGAAGTAACATTTGGATACGCTAAAAATGTATATATTTTTGAGATTTTATATGTGAAATGGAAACTAATCCATATTTTAAGTTTTTAAATCAAATCTAAAACGCATGGTGCGATTTATATTAAGCCCCCCCTGACTCAGTACTTTATGAAACCATTTTGCCTTCAATTCCAGCTTCAGGTCTTGACAAACTGTGAAAAATCTCTAGATATATGAATGCTTTTTAAAGCACTGTGACTCAGTTTGTCATTATCATGTCTTTTGCAGCACCTAAAGCAGACGTTTTAAGGCAGCAGCAGCAGCCAAAAATAAATTTTTACTCGGCACAAAACGGAGACAGAGGCGACGCCCAACGAGGCACCGTCTCATTTCTGGCTCCACCCGGCAAATCGACATTCAGACTGCAAAGAAGGTCTGAAATACTTTAAAACACACTTTTTGAGTTTTTGTGAAATTTGTAAATCTGTTCTTCACCGAGCTTTCCATCTTCAGGCCCCACTTCAGTTCCTGCCTAACTTCTGCTCACTCTGCTGGAACATCCCAGGATCCAGAACGCTCTCTCTCAGACTATATCCATCATCTGGAGAGAGTCCAGCAGAGACTGGTGGGAAATAGACAAGGTGAGTTCAGGACAGTTTATCTTGGTTTTCCTGAAACTGGCACATAGTGTTCAAACGAGCAACAGTCAGAAGTGGACTGGCTTCCTCTTTCTCTCCAGTCACTGCCCAGATGGGGACAAAATAAAAAGAACTACATCATCTACATTTCTAAGCAACTCTCTCTGCAACATTAAACACTTATTTTCAGATCTTTTACGGTTGAAAGCAGAAGGTTTCAACAGTTCAACCCAGGACAAATTGCAGAGTTGAAGTACTAGACCAAGACCTTTTTTAATTTAAGATGGAGGCAAAATTGTAAAATTTGAATTTATCATTCATTTATTTATTTTATTTATTGCTTTATCATTTGTGACACCTGCAGTCACAAAGACCCAATTACTGTCCAGTTATAGTTTATAGGACTTTGAAATATCCAGAAATTTATAAAATCTCAAGTGGAAAAAAAACCCTGAAATTTGCACACAGAACGCTGGCTCTTATAAATGAGAAATTATAATAAAGTTTTCAAAAACTATGTGAGACTGCAAAATGTAATTTGCATCAAGATTAATGAAAATTATGCTAATTATAACACAACTGCTAATCACACTTCAACATCATAGAAGTGTTTTTGTTGCTAGTGTATATACATGATTGTCATACTTAAGGGTGAATACGGATTTAAATAATTTATTTATGTATTTTGTGTCTTTTAGGTTCATCTGCCTTCCAGTCTCACCCAAAGTAATCCATCCACCGAAGCCTGAATGTTGCCTTTGTGTTAGCACCAAACTGACCATGCCTTAATGCCTTGAAGGATGTTTATAATGTTTGTTTTTTTTATTATTATTTCACATAATTTCTTTTAAACGCATAAATTATTTTTGTATTTTTTTTAATTTGAATTTTATTTTGTATGCCTGCTATTTTGAACATCATTTTAAAAATGCAGCTCGAACAAAAACGTCTCATAATTTTAAATAGTGCTTCTTTTTTTATGTTATAGAGTGATTGTACATTTGGTGTCTGCTCTGGTTTTATGCTAGATATGAGAGATCAACACACTATGCTGAGTGAGAAGATCATTGTATGAGGATAAAATGTGTGTCCTTGTGTTTGCTTTTACTTTAACATGATTAAAGAAGACACTATGGTCTCTTTACCAAACTGAACTTTCCTGAGATCTTGACTATCATGACATATTTTTAATCCAACCTAATCCAAATTAATACGCCTGCCAGATTTTGGCATAAATTACAATTGAGAACCCTTAAAGCACACCATATCATTCAGAGTAAACAGATCACACTAGAGCACACAGAACTGGTGAACACTTCCTGTTTCATTCTTGAATACTTTAATAATACTAATCTATTGTTTGGTATCTGATAGTTGGTACCAACTCCTTTCTAAAAATAACCAAAGAAATATTTGAACTGGGGCCTAAAGTCACAGTTCAGAAACCATGCACAGTCAAAAGAACAGTCAGCATCTACATAAACCAACATAAATGTAGATGTCGGCTAGTAAACCCCATGGACTTCATGATTTAAGTTTTTCATCTGTTTCTAGAGGTGAACCCCTCTGACATTCCTGTTTTTTATATGCATTCTTCAAAGTAAAACCAGAAAACCTGGTTTTGAACAAGGACTTCAGTTGAAATAAAAAACCAAAACATAATACAAGTTGATCTTTGGAATCGCAAACATTGGAGTTGGGTTATGTATGTGTATATGCAATTTGTAATGTAACAAAAATAAAAGGGTCGCATTTTTATTTCCATTTCTAAGTGGTAACAGGTGAAGCATGTATTTGAAAAAGTTTCAAACATTTACGCCCTGCAAATGTCTGAATTAGACATTATTAAACCAGGAGTCAGGAAAACTTGAGTATATCTTTTAATTAAGAATCGCATTGACGGTATCTTTTGCGATAAATGTGACTTGAGTTTATGACCACCTCTCACAATATCTTAACAATGATGACTTTGAGTCTATAGAAAAACCATATTGAAAGAGTTAAAATATAATTCAATCTTGTTTTAATTTCAAGGAAACAAATCTTTATAAAGTAAACTATATTAACGCGACAGCGATCTGAAATACACATTTTATCTTTCAGCCTGGATGTTTGTTGCTTTCTTCAATCGGAAAGCACCGCCCGTGATTGGTTCGTTCTATTCAGACGAAGTCTATAGAGCCCCGCCCAAGCGTCCTCCCCTGCAACACAAAACATTCGCACCTAGTGAGACTGTCACACGCAGTGACGCACATCCTGCGCATTTCAACACACAGATGCTAACGCTGGGCTAAAGCTCCACTGGTAACCGTTGTGTCGTAGATTATCTGAGGTTTTAACCTGTGGGAAAACAGTCCTGGCCCGTTCGGAAGAACTCGTTCCATTTTTCTCGTATTTGTCTGGGATGTATGGATGGATAGTTGACGGAATCTCGTCTCTGTTTGAGCCCGTTACCGGGCAAAACCACACTGAGTGGCCTGCGAGAAGAAGGGGTAGTGGGGAAGGATCACGGCGGCAGGACAGCCACGGAAGACCGGCTAAACGGAACTACAAAAGGTCGGTGTTATTCTGATACCTGGTGGTTCCGTTCTGGATGCGCTCTTATTCCTCTGTGGTTTAATTTTAAATTTGTTGACTTAACGCTTATGTTGGTGACTAAAGTTAACCTAATAAGCTAACAACAGTGAGGGGGTATGTTTGAAAATAGATAAGTATTTTGTTGCTACTTTTTGATATTTCCCCGGTTAAACACATCTTAATTAAATGGTTAAATCACCTACTAATGGCCTAATTAATTAGGTGTGTTGAAGCAGAGACTCGTCTAAAAGCTGCAGGGCACAGGCCTTCAAGGACTGGAGTTTGAAATCTGCTCCCCCTGTTCTGCATGTTTTAGGTGCTACCATGTCTCCACACACCTGACTTAAATAAAAGGATGATTACCAGTCTTACTGACATGTCAAGAAGATAATTCAGCCTTTTGATTTAAGTGTGCTGGAGCAAGGATGCATCTAAAAGTTGCAGGACAGTGACCCCTGCTCTATATAATTCACTACCTCTCTCTTGATGCTCTTTTCTCCTCTTTTAATCTTTGTATGATTTAGTTCTCAGGAAAATTAGCACATTTTACATGTATGCGTCCGTTGTTCAACATGAACATGAAGACTCTTCAGGTTCAACCCACCTGAAGAGTCTCTGTTTTGAACTAAAGTTATTTGGTCAAAGCTCATGTTTCTCATTAAAGTCTTTGTAAAGTATGTCAAGCTCCATTTGTTTACATTTGTAATGCTGGAACTGAACAATCGTTTCCTGGCACACCTCCTCTTGGTTTGTATTAAAGCACAAGTTCTTCCGTCTTATTTATACCAAAAGTTCCACTGTTGCCTGGATAATTCAATAATTTTACAAAAAGAGGTTTATTATTATGAACATTATAATTTTCCTCTCTTACAGTGTGCATGTTGCCGATGGTGTTTGTCAAAGTGACCCAGTGGCGGCAAAACGGCGCAAACGTGGTATGTTGGGATCAATTAAAAATGCCAGGGTTTGTTTTAAAAAGTCTCTGTATTTCAGTAACTGTTGTGATCTCCTGTCTTTGTAGATGTTGTGATCAGCTTTGTGAAGAAGGCAGTGGCAGGCATAGCAGGTCTAGTGAGCCTTCGGAGACCGCTGCCAGCAAGGTGTCAAAATCCAAACAAGCATGACGAAACACAGGTAGGTGTCATCATGTCTTTGTGTTCAAGTGCTGCATCGTGTTCTGTAGATATGGAGAACTGGCCAAATGGAAGTTTTGCTGTATGCCCTGTTGAAGGTGCTTCCACTTGTGGGGTACCTCAAGTCTCTGTTCTTGGGCTCCAATTTTCCTCAAGGGGACTGCACACCGTCAACTTCAAACATGTGTCGAAAAATATAATTTTCTATTAAATAATGGATACCAGTGGCGCTTGGTCAGTGCTTGATGCTACAGGGCAGGTATCCTTTTCAAACATTTCCTTAACAGACCATAAATGAAATGCCACACTGTACTGGCTCCCATAGCTGCTCTTCTTCTGCACTGAGTAGTAGTTGCAGCACCTTCACCTGTGTGACCATGGTTTAAAAATTGTAGCTGGATTGATTTTTGAGGTTAAAATACAACTGATTGACAGTCTTGCTATAATAAGAACAGCAGCAAAACAAAAATATTTCCTGGAGATCCATTTCTCACCAGGCTGGTTGAGTTAAGTGAAGAAATGGAGAAGGAATGCCAAGTTGGTATTTTGGATTTGATTTGCATTCAAACATTTGCAATTCCTTTTGCTGCAAGTAATTTTTTATGGCATATGACTCCACCTGTTGGCATACATGGATGACTGCATTGACAAAAATAGTTAGACCTATTCTTGCATCAACAATGTACGTTAAAGATATAATTTGACGCAAGTTAGAGTGCATCAAAATGCAAGGCTTTTGTTCTTAGTATTTGCTAACAATAAAAAGGATATCTTTGCTCTTATTTACTTACCAATTTTTGACTTTGCATTTGCAAAACTTAGTCTTATTACTTCCCAGTTTTATTATTGCTATTCTATGCCTGTTGGCCTAGGCCAGGTCTCCCTTTAATGGCTCCAAACTGTTGCAGCTCATATATTTGGCTTTTCATGTACAGAACCTTGTGTTTAAATGTGCTTCACGGATAAAATGTATTTAATTTAAAGTATTTTTTTATGTTGTTTTAATCTAGCCCGTTACTCTAATAGGCATAGATGAGCTTCACACTTCATGGCTCAATGGTACTGACTGGAAAATGGGTAAGTGAAGATGGATATTTCTGCACCTGTTGACTCTTTGCTGTATTCATATGTAATATCTGTTGTCTTCTCAGATAAATCTGTAGGTGGGGTGAATGAGAGGAGTTCAAAGAATCCCTTTCAAAGCTCTTTACCCCCTTTAAGAAAATACAGGTCAGTGATCTAGTTTTTTTGCAGTTTGTTCATTAGTCCCAATAAAACATTCAGCACACACTCTTTATGAACTACTTTTTTTGTTTTTGAATCTAGTGCAGCAACGCTCCCTGCTGGGCTCCCAGAAAGAGGGAAGAACTGGGAGAGAAGAGGCTCCCTTCAACTGCTGCCTTCAAGGCCCGCTATCAGAGTGGGAACACCTTATCCTGAACCGATTTCCAATGGCTACGGACACACCCGCTGCCCTAAACCCAGTCTTACTGTGGAAGAGGTATATTTAGACCTAAATTTAGTGTCGTTTGGAATATGATGGTCATTTTCCACTTTATCCTTGCATGTAGTAATAATTGTAATCACTCAGGGGTATCTCATTATTACTGAACATTTTTTGCCACTTTATATCTTCAGTTGTGATCTTTGTTTTAGGCCATAAAGCAGAACAATAAGGAGCACTACAGACGCCTACTGGAGATGGTGACGGAGAAATACAGCAAAAGCCAACCACTACCTTTCAACCAAACTAAACCGCACGAGTGAGTGTTTTCATCTGCTGGTGTGGCGTTTTCAAAGATGTTTAATAAGATCACCATGTTTTTTTTTTTTCCCTCTCCTAGCGAGTCACTGTTACAAAGTTCCCACAAAACATCTGCTTCAGAGAGAATGTTTGATTCAGTCTCCAGGAGGGTGGTGTGCACAGGTAGGACTCTCTTCTGGATACAATTTGTCTTTAAAATAACAAATGACTGCTTCTATTTTTTTTTTTTCTTTGTCCCACAAACTTCCACTTTATCTGTTTTTTTTTTTTTCTAATTTTTTTTATGTGTCTTGTCTGATGATGTGGAGAAACCCGACAGATTTACTTTCACAAGTGGAGCATTAAAACTGTAATGCTCCATTTTATATATGCTTAAAAAACTTGGCTATTTGTGATTAAATTGTTAACATTTATGGCCATTTTCTAGTGGGTAAAAAAGACAATCTTCTCTTCTTCACAGCTTCACCAACTGTGTTTACATACAGAAATGCTACTGCAACTAAGGACAGGTTGGTTTTAAATTACGTGAATTATATGCCTTTTTTTTTCCCTTGTCAATATTTTAATAACTTTTATCTTTCGTATCTTCAGGTGGGGAGGTTTATCGTTTAATAAGTCATACAGTGAAACCCTTGAGGAAAAACAGCCTGTTAGATATGCAAAGGTAGGCATACATTAACTCTCTTCTGTCATGCCAAAGCAGCCATTGAATCCTGTGAGTAATGCTGACCTGCATTGCAGCAAAAAGCAGCAGCCGATGTGGACCTTTCCACAGAAGTCGCTACTCGCCTTAATCTCGTGGACAGAGATGCTTCTGCGTTCAGCGTCACTGAAACTCAACCTTCCTATGCTTCACATATAAAGCACAGTGATGAGGACATACCCAGGCTGACCAAGGTGAGATTGTTTAAAAGTAATGTAGTGCGTTTCTGACAGCATGGTTACGCTGTCATTTTAAATGTCTCTTCTCGGTCTTGTAGGAAATGGCAGTGGAGGTTAGTGAAGCTTTGGCTCAGAGAGATCCTAACCTTGTTTTAAGTTCAGCTTTCAAGCTTCGCATCACGCAACGAGACCTGTCCACTCTACTGGAAGGTGGATGGCTCAATGATGAGGTACTTGTGTGCTTAACTAAGATGGATCTCGGATCTAAACCAGCCCACTCCACTGAAGAGAAGATTGAACTTGAAAAATTTTTTATTGCATTGAGTTGGAGATCATTGTTTTATGCCAATTTTTCCTCCAAGGTGATAAACTTCTACCTTTCCCTTGTCATGGAGCGACGTTGCGGAGAAAGTGGAAGATTAAAGGTGTACAGTTTTAGCACCTTTTTTTACCCAAAGCTGCGGGGTGTTGGGGGAGGACAAGGTGGAGGACATGTGGCTGTGAAGCGATGGACCAAGGCGGTTGACCTCTTTATGTTTGACCTCATCCTCGTCCCGCTGCATCTTGGTATCCATTGGGCATTAGCTGTGAGTTTGATTCATCATATAGCTTAAAATGTATCAATATTTACTTCAGAAATGTTTAGATGAAACTCCAATAAGAATGTAGAAAATTCTTTGAGTTAAAAAAGAAGCAAACTTAGATCAGCTGCTGCTCCCACCTTCCAACTGAATAAATACAGATTGCTATTTCCAATTTTATATTTGTAAAAGTAACACTTTGCTAAAAGTTTCAAGAGTTCAACATACTTTTCATCGTATGTATACTTTGTAGGGGAGTAACTATGCCTAAAACTCATCAGACGAGACTGGATATGGAGTTCACTAGAATGAGGCGGGACAAGATTTTAATATAACTTTCAAGAACTCTTCAAGACCAATCCATTTACACTACAGAAAGGGCTTTATTCTGCATTTTTGTTTAGTTTTTTTTTTTCTCACAAACTCGACAAACTTTCTTTTCTTGAGTTCTTTTAGATGTGCAGTATAACATTTCCCAGTTGTTGTGGATAGCATGCGAATATGATGTAGCTCAACTTACCCCTGGACATCCAAATATCGGTTACTATAGCAAAGCGTTTTACCTCTTTCAGCATCTGAACAACTTGCAGTACCTGCAAATTGTTTGCCTTCTTGCTGTTTATAGTTTCTACTGAAAACTCAAAATGGTGGAGCAGCTTATATTATAATTTCATCAGACGAAGCCATGCTGACCGCCTTTGACTTGTGCTGAGACAGACGCCTCAATGAAAAATATTGTAATGTTTGAATACACAAGATGTTGTGCGAGAAGATTTTGCCTCATTCCCAAATTCACTGATTATCATCTAGACTTCGCAACTTTCCTACAGAATTGTCATGTGTTAGTCCATCATCTCAGTCCTAAATTTTGTTGCATCAGTTTAACACAGCCATATTAATAAACCACTTCTTGAGTTTGTTTTGCCAACAATATTTTGTGCAATAATTTTTAAACCATTTCTTGTATAAAACTTTAGTTTCTCTCACACTTAAACTTTGTAATAAATGAATTAAAAAGTTTGCTTTTCCCACACTCAAGCTTGTGGTACTCTGTATTTGTTTGAGCACTTGTATTTCATTGTGAAATTGTAAAACAGTAGATTTACAATTTTTTGAAAGAAAAGTATGATTTAAGTCAGTTTGTTTTAATGTTTTCACTTTAGGTGATGGATTTAAAGTCAAAGACTGTTAAATCGTATGACTCAATGGGTCGGCGACATGATGACATCTGTAATCTTTTACTGTAAGTCTGTTTTCTATTTTTCACTCCCTCAACTTTTATCTGTTTTTCGTCCCTCCAGTCTTTCAATCTTCAGTGTTTGTTTCTTTGAGTTGTACTGCACTATGAATGATGCTTATTTTACAGTCTCTACCTTAAAGAAGAGCACAAAGCAAAGAAAGGAAGGGAGCTTGACGGTGCCAAATGGACTGTTGGAAGTCTGAAGGCTGGTGTATGTTAAACTTGCTATTGACATAAGATTTAAAAACAGTCTTTTTTCTTTTTTTTTCTAAAATGGAGATTAATGCATCATTCTGTACAAACAGGACATTCCCCAGCAGACTAATGGAAGTGACTGTGGTGTTTTTGTCTGTAAATATGCTGACTATATAGCAAAGGGAAAGCCCCTCACCTTTAAACAGGTAAACTCAAATTTAATGCAACCACTTGGGGTTTATTACTGAAAAATGTAGTTGCTTGTGCAGAGCAATGTTTGTCCTACCATGCTACTACATGTTATTAGCCTTGATTATTAAATCAGTGGTTTTTAAAGTATGTTAAATTATGCAGATTTTGTTCTAATTTGATTGCTTTCTTCAACTTTTTTTAGTGCCACATGCCTCTCTTCAGGAAGTTAATGATGTGGGAAATCCTTAATCAGAAGCTGCTATAGAAGATTACACCATCAGAAGCAACAACGGCAACTTTATTTTTGGTCTTGCAAACAATGTTTGACTGAAATATAACCCAGATATTTGGAGTAATAAAACACTAGTCTTAACTTTGTCTCTTTTTCTCCCAAAGGGGCATAGAAACTATTTTTAATCTCTGAGTTCTAATTGGAGATGTTTTGCTGAAGAAAATTTGTCGTGCACAAACTTTGGCACTAGTGAGAGAATGACTTTTGACTTGAGATTATTTTTTTTACAGCTTGATGTTCTGCTTGAAGTGCCTTTATCCCGCTGGTGGAGCTCAGTAAAGAGCACGCTTTATGGAAAGTTTTTGTTTTTGCAACTTGACTGCATTTTTGAACGACTTGGCCCAGAATGCAGAGATGATCCTACTGGTCATTTATTTGATTTATTGATTGAAGTATGTAAAGATAATTATATTTAGTCACAAAACTGTTCTGTTGTGTGAAATATAAATGATGAAAATATTGATATACCTCCTGTTTTGCCTTTTATCCAGATACAATTTGCATGTTTGCAAACTTGCTGTAATATTTGTTTAACATTATTTATAACTTGACTGGATGAAAAAAATTGTGTGTGTGTGTGTGTGTAATGTTTCCTTCTATAATTGGAGTATGACTTGTTCTCCCACATGTACAGCAGGTACAAAACTTAAAATTTTAGTGTACTTAATAGGGAACTACTGTACAAGTATGTATGTTAGTGCTCATACTTAAAATGTGATCCCATCTCTCTCCTGTAATGTTTTGTGTTTTTTTTTTTTTTTAAACTAGTCTGCAGCAATCCTTGAGGGTTCCAGTGAATCAGTTGTATTCTGTAATACAACTGAGTGAGCTTTTCCTAAGGTAATGAAATAGATGTTCAGAATAATCGTTTGAGTAGAGTCAACCATTCTGTCGCAGTCTGCTGGACAATAATCCAATGTAAGACGGCAAGGATAATAAGGTAAACATGTTTCTGAGGCAAAACCCAATAAATTTCAAGGAACTGTGGAATTTTGTCCAGAATAATTGTTTCATAGTTCACAAAGCATGTAGTTATACAATGGCATGCTACTTCAGAGATTTACGTTCAAACGTTTTTTTGTAAAGACAATCCAGTTTTATTTTAAAAGCTGATCCGATTTATGAACGCTAATTCCGGCCAGCTCAGAGGTTCAGTTGAGAACCGTCCATTTCCAAACCAAACACTCTTGTAAATAAATGCCTTACCTTGTGACCGATACAAAAAAAAGTAGTAATTAATGCTGTTACACGAGGCACACTATCCTCTATTAAAATTTTAAGTCATATTCAATATTTTAAATAATTGTAAAATTAAATATGTTTTCTTCAATAGCTTCCAAATTGTGTGCCCCATTAACTCAAAATCAGTGTGAAATTGTTCTACTAGACTATATTTGAAGCACACTCATTTTTATTGCATTTTCACCCCTTTTTTTAAAACTAATTTTATATTTAAAAAATTTTCATAAAATGTATTACCTCAGATTATCATCACATTTGTTACCTGTAATGTTCAATTACATAAAATTATAGGACAGGATCTATTTCATTACATGTTCACTTCTTACCTGAAATATGTTAAATACAACAAATATTTACTAAAAGTGTGATCTATTTCATAACATTTACTTGTCACCTTTATTGTTTACTCTGAACTGTTTAATTACACATTAAATGTTTAAAGATGGGCTCTTTCATCTGGCATCTGATTTGAATGTTTACATTAAATGTTAACTGCAAAATGTCTGATTATATAATTATTTACTTTAATCACATAAGTTTATTTAAAAATATAATCTCTCATTACATGTATGTTTATTACCTGAAATATTTTAAATATCAACTTTTTACTTAAAATGTGATTCGTTTCATCGCTTGTTTACATGCAACTTGAAGTGCTCGAATCAAACGTTTCATGAATGTTTACTACATTAAATTATTAAATGAGAGAAAACAGCTACTTCCAACTGTACACATATTTCAACACAAATGTTCATGTTCCTGTTCAGAGTGTGCAGCCTTGCTGAGCTCCTCTCCGGGGGTTTCCTCCTCGGCCTCTCCAACTCGCTCCTCTTCTCTATAGCCTCCCCTACTGTGTTTTCATTATTTACCTCTTCTGGATTAAATAATGAAAACACAGTCTCTGTAACTTGCTCCCCCACTTGTTAATCCACCTTGTCTTGCTGTATCGCCTCTTTAATTGACGCGCATGTCGGTCCGATGTTCCTCGTTTACCTCACAGTGACCCAGATTCAGCGCTGGAACCCAGTCTGGATTGATCTGATCTATTTCATACGTCGGTTTGCCTTGAAGAGAAGATATCAGAACACACATCAGTATTAATACTGTAAATTTGATAACACAAGTAAAATAGTTTATTTCACAGTAATGGAATAACCTCGATATCCACTGAAAACTCGGGACTATGCTACATAAAAAAATATAAGCCCGACCTAAACAAGGTTGACCCACTTAAATGAACTCAACATAAACTGAACATGAGAACACCTGGACAAAATCATAGCAAAAAATTATGACACAACACCAACAAAGCGAATTTAGACACTCACCAGAATGGAAATGTTTGGAACAAACTAGTAGATATCTTGGGATGTTGGAGTCACTTGTGCTGCTTTGGCTTTAAAGATATAAATGAAAGGTTAAAGGTCAACCAGCCCCCCCCCCCACTTTTATAAAATCAAACAAAATAGGCGTCAATCAACTCGGCTGCGTTTGTGCAGCAAAGATTTTCGTTTGTGCCGCTATCATTTTAAGTGGGGGGGCTGGTTGACCTTTTAACCTTTTATTAATATCTTCAAAGCCAAAGCAGCATAAACGAAATTTTTTGCTGCACAAACCAGCACAAAGTAGTCAATTGACACCCATTTCGTCTGATTTGAAGAAGGTGTGGGGGGCTGGTTGACCTTTGATGACCTCTAAAAACATTTCTTTATATCTTTAAAATGATAGCAGCACAAACGAAAATTTTTGCTGCACAAACCAGCACAAACGTTTGACACCAATTTTGTCTGATTTGAAGAAGGTGGGGGGGCCAACTTCACTCAGGTCGTCTCACCGATTATACCCAGGCCATTCGTCTCCTTTTCGTTAGCTCCGATAACTTAGGCCCAGTCGCGTTGTTTACAGCCAGGAAAACGGTGAAACAAAAGTCCGTTTTCCATCTTTTTTACCGTTTCGCTCGTGTGATCGGACATTACATCCAGTAACCCAGCAAGTTTGCACCATTGCTAAATAATTTCAAATAACTTACATTCAAAATATCTGAGACAGTCGTTTGTGTCGGTTATGTTTAAGACCCCTGAAGATGGCGCTCATATGCCTACGCCTAGAGCAGTGACGTCACGTCCCAAAGCTCTGTAGAAGGTTGCTGTTGTTAGGCGGTGTGGACAGAAACAGCTCGTTGTTTTGGGGCGCGCTTCAGCACTACTTAATTTGCTTTCTCCTCCGGGTTCATTAGACTTATTAAACGGGTTTCAAATTTCTGACTTTAAAATGAGCGACAACGAGAAGGATTTTAGGGAGCAGGTGAGTTTTATTAATGAAAGAATATTGAGTTACTTCGGTTAAGATATAAACGGCTAGCTAGCTTATCCGTTTCAAGCCGTTGGACGTCTGAAAGCGTACAACGGCTTGGTTTAAGATGAAAGGTTTAAGGTCTCTTAGCACTGATATATGCACAAGTGTTGAATGTTTTATTAGTGTTTATATACGAATAATTATGCATGGTTGCATCACATTACAGAATACAATTATATTAGCCAAGCATGCTAGGCTAAACCATGCGGCCTGTGCAGATCAGGAAACATGGTTCCGCCTCATAGAGCTACCTTCATTTTAGCACTTTGGTCTTTAATTACCGAGTTATGTAATGAATTACAAGTATATAAGTAACTACTGTATGTGCACTGTGATCCTCGCTTATTTAAAATTCAACGTTCAATTATAAGCTAACTTGTCGAGCTTTTGATTTATTTTTTTTCTTTCGTGTTAATTTTTTTCTTTATACCATTTGGTTGAAACAAAAACCAACTTGCCTTATCACCCTTGTTTGTTTTTTGTCAAGGTTAAGGTGGGAAGAAAGAAAAAGGCCCAAGACGTGTCAGATGTGACGTTTTTAATGTTTGAAGCTGATGGGGTTGATGCATGCTAATGTTTTGGAAGCTGAAAAGAAGCGATCAAGATCTGGCCTCACTTCTAGTTGTAATGGCAGATGGTAAAAGGGGGAAGAGGAGGAAAAAAGAAGTCAGATTCAAACGGAAGAAAGAAGAAATGAAGGGGTTGTTATGAAGTAATGAAGTGAACGAAGTTATGAAGTTAAGATCAGAAGTATAACTGGGTATGAGTGATTTCCTAACAACATGTTATATTATTGCTCTATTTTACTTTTCTTTCTCCTTAGCATGCTTAATTATTTTTGCCCTTTCTGTATCAAACACATCACTAATTGTTCCCTCAATTTTGTTAGATTTTTTTTTAATGTGGATCTGCTAATGTATTTAATCTATATTCAGTTATTTGTCACTGTTTTTTTTTTTTTCCCTTCAATTTTCCAGATAATTTCTATCAAACCCTCTAATCACCAAACTATGGTGCTGTTCTTCTGAAAAAGGCTTTTAGGGGGCAGAGGGTTAACATCTCCCAGCCCTTATGTTACTGTGTGACAAACTTGTCTGGAAAGGGCTTCTAATACCTGTCTTTTATTCACTCAGGACTCTCGGGGAGGCTCAAGAAGTGCATCCCCAAGAGGCTCCGCAAAATCCGCCAGCCACTCACCTGCACGGTCTAAAGATGGCTCTCGGCGCTCCCGGTCCAGATCTCACTCTCAGTCCAGATCAAAATCCAGGTGAATTAATTTTTTTATCTCTTGTAATGTTTTGCTGTTTTTTTAGAACTGAAGTGCCTTTATTAGCCCCAATTCTGACTAATGTCTTCCCCCTGAAATGCACCAAAAAAACCCAAAAAACAACAATAGGTCAAGGTCCCACCGAAGCTCACGCAGGCGCTACTCCCGCTCTCGTTCCCACTCTCGACGCAGACGTTCAAGGAGCCGATCTCGAAGCTCAGATTACCGTCGACGTAGGAGCCACAGCCGTTCCCCGATGTCGAATCGGCGCAGACACATTGGCAACAGGGTGTGTGTTACCGCTTTAAAATTTGTTGGGATAAAAAAATTTTTTTTATTATTATTATAACTTTTACTCTTCCAGGCCAACCCAGACCCCAGTGCTTGCCTGGGTGTGTTTGGTCTGAGCCTTTACACCACTGAGAGGGACCTGAGAGAGGTTTTTTCTAAATATGGCCCCTTGGCCGATGTCAACATAGTGTATGATCAGCAGTCGCGTCGTTCAAGAGGTTTTGCCTTTGTTTATTTCGAAAACAGCGAGGACTCCAAGGAGGTAAGCATGTGATTGGGTTATATTTTTAGTTGCGGTTTTGTTTTGCTCCCACCTCTAATAGTGGTGTCTCTTAGGCCAAGGAGCGTGCTAATGGTATGGAGCTTGATGGACGCAGGATCAGAGTAGATTTCTCTATCACCAAAAGAGCTCATACTCCAACTCCTGGAATCTACATGGGACGCCCCACATAGTGAGTGTTTGGGGGATTAAGGGCTTCTATTTTTAAGTAAAGTATTTATAATCCATGGTGTGTATAAGGGTGACAGCTGAACCTGTGTGTTTGCAGTGGTGGTGGTGGCGGTGGCGGTGGTGGTGGAGGAGGAGGCGGAGGTGGTGGAGGCGGTGGTTCATCACGTCGTTTCTCTAGGGACTATGACAGGGGCTATGACAGAGGATATGATAGAGGTTATGATCGCGACTATGATCGCTACGAAGAGCGAGAGTACCGGTCGTACAGGTACAATTACACAATGTACAAGATTGTAAGATGAAACTACTGATAAATTTTACTTTCATTTTGCTCGATAGATCTAATATTCATGTAAAATGAAAGGTCTTTTTCCGTTGACAGACGCAGATCTCCGTCTCCGTACTACAGCAGAGGTTACCGCTCACGATCTCGATCCTACTCGCCACGTATGTATATGACATGCATTTTTTAAAAATGTACTTTGAATAAAATGTTTATTATTAACATGTTAGATTTTTTACATTTAATATCATTTGTAGTTTCAGTTAATTATTATCCGTAAACATGTAATGATTTGTCTTTTAATAGATGGATGGACTTTAAGTCTCCATATTCTACCAGAACAGTTTGTTGATTTTTTTTGTTGTTGTTGTTGTTTCTTCTCTTACAGGTCACTACTAGGCAACGAAGACAGTGTTATGTTTTGATGTTTTTTTGCATTATTATTATAATTTTTTTTGGGTTTGTTTTTCATTTTGACCAGACCATATGTTTGTGTGTGTGTGAAAGGGACTTTTGCCTGTATTCATGTATCAGAAAGTTGAAAGTTTGATTTTTATCCCTAAACATGTCTAGGCAGTGCTGAATTTGCATGTCACTGAGTTTAGCACAGATTATGGAGGTTCAAAATGTCTGGAATTAATGCTTTTTCATCCTTGCTCGTCACCTAAATAAAATTCTGTATGTTGTCAAATAAAAATGCTGAATGCTTTTTAAACTTGGAATTTGGATAAAATAATATGCTTCAACTGACATGTTTTTATCTTTGTAGGATTTTGTTCTTTTTATATTATTTTTTTAGTGTTCTACAGTAGATGGCTCCTGTAAACTGTCTATTCCAAAAAATAAAATAAATGACATTTTTGTCTTTGTATGGTAACTAGCTGCTTTCTTTTTGTTGTTTGTATATAAGCAATAAAATAGTCTTATTCTGCATAATCTACTTAAGTTATAAATAACATCCATATCTGATCTTAAACCTAAGTGTGAGAAAATATGAATGTTGGGCTTCAGATTTATTTATTCAAAAAGTGAATAAACCCGTTTCGTCAATTTTCGTGAATAATATTTCCAATTGAGATCAATTGGAAAGTTATTTCCTCCAAGTTTGAAATGAAAACTAATTTGTATGTTAAACAACAATGAAGTAGGCAGCGCTGTCTAAAACTCACCAACTGAAAATGACAAGGCCTACGAAAACTATACGAACAAAACAGCCTCAACTTTCCTTCTGTTACTCTAATTACGTTATTTACATGTTAATTAATAAATGACTCCGATCGATTCTGAAAAATACAACTCCGCAAACGAGAGATATAAGCAGATTTTGTTTTGAATCCGGGGAAATTGTGGTTTTCTGCAGTATTCCGACAGAAAATCAATTTGTTACATTATCTCGGGTTGCCTCTGACGTGTCGTTCCAGATGTCCGGGTGACCAATCAGAGACGTTTTGCGTCAAAACCCTTCCGCTTAGCTTTCCGACCTGCCTTTCCAGTGGAGTGGCTGGTGTGAACAGACAGAAGAGAAGCAAACACCACCTAGGAGAAGTAATTAAAGGTACCAAGCGAGTTGTTTTCTCCGCTAAACATCTTCCAAATTATTTTTAATGTGTTAAGGAAATTTTTGAACGCTCATAAAACCCCTGTGGTCGGATACTTCCAGTTAGCCACCTGCTACCGCTTAGCATGCTGTGTTTGAATGAGCATATGAGTAGCTGTCTCTACACGTTTTCACCAGGGCTAGCTGAGAAGAAATGATAGCTTGTTTAAAGGAATATTAATATTTAGAGGTTTGTGAAAGACTTTATAAATAAAGGGCAGTATTTACATGTGTGTCATGGTTTAATATTCTCTTACCTCCCACAGATGCCTCCTAAAAAGTCAGAAGCCCCAAAACAACCTCCGTTAATTGGGCGATTTGGAACATCCCTGAAAATTGGCATTGTGGGGTTGCCTAATGTCGGGTAAATACCTGTAGGAGTAATTCGAGTGTAATGTAAATATTTTTAATTACAAATTACCTTAGTTACTTGGGTATTACTGCTGCTTTTCTGACTTTGTTGCAGGAAATCTACATTTTTTAATGTGCTCACCAAAAGCCAAGCTGCTGCAGATAATTTTCCATTCTGCACCATTGATCCAAATGAGAGCAGGGTGCCAGTTCCCGATGAGCGCTTTGATTACCTGTGCCAGTACCACAAACCAGCCAGGTGTGTTATAGCTGTACAGCATGGTTGTCATCATAGCAAGCATCTACAGTGCCTTTCAGAAGTAATCGTAGCTTTTGAACTTAACATTTTGGTCCATCACAACAACACATTTTAGTGTGTTTTTGTAGATTTTATTTGATATGTTCAGACAAAGTAGTGGAAGGAAAAACATACACAGTTTTCAAAAGAAAACGTGTGCCTGTTCTTCTTTGCAAAATAGCTAAATTTTTGTCAAAGTAGAGGAAGAAGACTTTGGAACTTAACAATATTATCACAGATTTAAAATTAGATTTAACCGAAATGAACTTTGACTGGGCCGTTATAACACATGAATACACCTAGTGGTGTCGGGACATGAACATTTTAAAAGGCATTTGCACAAAAATCTTCAGTGTCTATGCGCTGCACATTAACCGTCCCCAGAAGGTGTGTTGTGACTTCAGCTAAATGAAGCCACTTTAACGCCTTTAATTTTCACTTGGGCAAAGCAAGCAACAAATTCTCAGTATCCTCTGATTAGCTTGTCTCCCCACATCATGATGCTGCTACCTCCAGGCTTCACCATGGGGGTGCTGTGATCAGGGTGACGTTTAGTGTTAGTTTTTTGCCAAACATAATGCTTTGCATATAGATTAAAAATACCAACTTTGGTCTTACCTGACCACAGCCAGTCCTCCACATAATATGCATAGTGTGTGGCAAACATCTTATGCTTTTTTTTCCCCTTACAATTTTTCAATTATATAAAAAGACAGCAAATATAGCATGATAAATTATGGAAAAGTGGGAATGCTCCACTAAATGCATGGTCTTGCTGATTGAGTTTTATCTTTCTCTCCTCAGTAAGGTCCCTGCTTTCCTAAATGTGGTGGACATTGCTGGTCTGGTGAAGGGAGCTCATGCAGGGCAGGGACTTGGAAATGCCTTTCTCTCGCATATCAGTGCCTGCGATTCCATTTTCCATATGACCCGTGAGTAGCCAGTTCAACGCCTTCATCTGCGATTTATGAGATCATGCCGAAGCCAGTTACACAGTTAATCAGAAGAGAAAGAACTCTAATGTAAAAACCAATTGGATTTGTTTTGCTTTATGTGTATAAGAGACGCTTTGGTATGTTTAAGGTGCTTTCGATGATGAAGACATTACCCATGTGGAGGGCAACGTGGACCCAGTGAGAGACATTGAGATCATCCATGAGGAGCTGCGGCTAAAAGACGAGGAAATGATTGCTCCCATCATAGACAAGCTGGAGAAAACCGCAGTCAGAGGAGGAGACAAAAAACTAAAACCTGAATACGTAAGAAATTTGGACTGACAACATGTCTGACTCTGTCTAACATTCAAGTTCTTATAGATTTCCACTCTCATTGACATGCTGATTTTACTTCCAGGATATCATGCTGAAGGTAAAGAACTGGGTTATGGAAGAGAAGAAACACGTCCGATTTCACCATGAATGGAATGACAAAGAGGTATTCACGTGTGTGCATGCATGCACTTGCGTCGAATTGCATCCATTTGTGAGTTGCGATGCATTTCTCAGTGTTGAATTCCTCTTTGCAGATTGAGGTACTGAACAAATACCTGTTTCTGACATCGAAGCCCATGATCTACCTGGTTAATCTCTCTGAGAAGGATTACATTAGAAAAAAAAACAAATGGTATTTCATTTTTGCTGTCTTGTTTCTTTGCGTTTCATTAATTTACTCGTGTGTTGCTCTGATCAAACACTGGCTTATGATTTAAGGTTGGCAAAAATCAAGGAATGGGTAGATGTCCACGATCCTGGCGCCATGGTCATCCCTCTGAGCGGAGCAGTGGAGGCTAAACTTCAGGAGATGGAAGAGGAGGAGAGGACTAAATACTGCGAGGAACAGAAAACACAGAGGTCAGACTGATGACCTCCACCAATAGGCTGTGATATTCATGATGTGTGCTGTGCATTTGTTTTCACATCTTCTGAATCAGTACTTTGTAGAAACATTTTGCTGCAATTACAGCTGCAGGTTTTTTAGACATTTTTGTTGCAGCTTTGATTTTCCAAGGAGTGAAATTTTCTAAACATTTTTCTTTCCCTGAAGCAAAATCTAGTCAGACTGAATAGGGAGGATTTGTGAAGACTTTTTTTTAAGCCTTCATGCATATTGATGGATTTGTGGGTTTAAGCAACACAAATACATTCTAGCTCTAGTTGTATTTTTTACAATCGTTGTCCTGCTGTGTGTTCAGAGCGTTCTCCTTCTTAAAGCAATTTTTATTTTGATCAAAACGTTTGCACCTCTAGTAAGCACATCAGACTGTCGGTGATGAGATGACAACTTGTAATCATCACATATATGTTTCTATGCTTACAGTGTTCTGACCAAAATTATAAAGACAGGCTATGCAGCACTACAGCTGGAGTACTTCTTCACGGCAGGGCCGGATGAGGTCCGAGCGTGGACCATCAGGGTGAGCGCTCTGATATACAGAATGTTACCTTCAACGTCTCATTTGATGTCTTCTTTATAAAAGGAAACTGAAAATGGTCCCAGTGTAATTTGTTGTCCCACCTTCCCTTCGTCCCTGTGTCTTACTACTTTTTGTGATTCCTTCCTTTCTTCCGTTTCCTACTCCATTTCTTTCTTCCTCTAAACAATTCTTGTATTTCTGTCATTCCTTCCTTGTCATTTCTTCTGTCCTAATTCTTCTTTCCTCTTGTCTTTACCTTTCTATCCTTGTCTTTACTTTTCTTCACCTCTTTATTTCTTGTTTTGTCATTCATTCTTGTTCTCTCGTTTAACCCAGTAATGCTGAGGTTTACCCATAAATTATGAACTGCAATATTTTATGTCTTTAGATGAAGAAAACAAAGGACTGAAAGCTTAGATAGGTGTGAAATTTTTAAGAGAAATATTTAGAAATTGCAGAACCCTGAGGTATTCAGTAAAAGTCAAAATGGTACAAAATTATGGTATGAGTTGTCTGGACGCGGTTTGAGATTTGCTTTTGCTGTTTTGCTCCAACAGAAAGGAACCAAAGCTCCTCAGGCTGCAGGGAAAATCCACACAGACTTTGAGAAAGGCTTCATCATGGCTGAGGTGATGAAGTTCAATGATTTCAAAGAGGAGGGCAGTGAGAGTGCGGCCAAGGTGAGTGAAACGGCAAAACAGATGGGTTCTTATCAAGAGTTGCTGCAGTGCATCTCTAACATAAACATGCTTTCTTGTTTTTTGTCTGTTTGTTCTCAGGCTGCTGGGAAATACAGACAACAGGGCAGGAACTACATCGTGGAGGATGGCGACATTATTTTTTTCAAATTCAACACACCCAATGCACCCAAAAAGAAATAGAGGGACCATTTAATTGCCAGGGGAGTATCTCAGTTCAGTACAGTTGGGCTCCATAGAGCTGTACTGTGGGCTGGTTTTCTAATTCTCCTTAAATATTAGGCACAGTTATCACAATCAAAGCATGCATCTACATTTCAAGTCAGTTACAAGGATAACTTTCAAACAAGGTTGGACAAAGTTGAGCTATTTACAATATTCATTAAAAAAGGGTAATTAAACTGAAATACCTGGACCAGAATACAATTTGGCATTTTCTTTCTTTTTTGTTGCTGTCAGTTTTGGGCTGTTTTTAATATGCAACAAGGCTCTTTTATTCAGATTTTCTTTATTACTGTATAAATATTCAAATCACAGAAGCTGAATATCCTTTACTGCTTTTACTTTATCATCAGGTTTAGCAGCTTCCTGTGTTTCATTAGTTGACCAATTGGTAGATGTTAATAGAACTTCTGGTTAGCTCTTTTTTAAAGGCAGATTAAGAAGTCTCCTCTTATTAATCTGGTCTGTATTATAATCCTGGCAAGGTTTTGGTGACATGTTGATTTCAGAAAGCAAACCAAAACCTCAGTAACCTGTTTATGTAATAAAGGAGAATGAAAGCCATCATTCGGTGCAGGACTGAGCTGTGCGGAGAAGAGACCGGCCTAACTGATGGTGGCGTGGACTGAACTCATGCTACATTATTTGCTTTTACTGACTTGCTCTGGCTTGGGTATTAAAAAAACCCTTCGCCCTGTCTCCTTTATTGACAGTGTGTTTTTACGCATCTGCTGGAGTGTGCAGCCGCAGGTTTACCGTGTACCACATTGTTAATGTCTTCATTGCCACATTAAAATTGTGCCGTAAAATGAAATATTGCCCTTATAAACATGCACATGTCAGTAAAAGAACAAAAAATCTCTGCTTTTGTGTTTTGTTTTTCCACACAGTGAAATTAACCCAAATGAAAGGAAATAAGTTACATTTCTGTTGAAACCATCTCATTTAATGGCTCACCCGGTGAAGAAAAATTAGCTTGTTAATTAGTTTAAATTTCAACCGTAACTCTGGAAAGTTAAATATTCTTTTGCCTTAATCCATTGCTGCAATACGTACCGTAATGTATTTTTACAACAAAAGGGGACGAGGGAAGCTGAGCAAAGATTGGCAAGTCATCCCTTTTGGTCAAACTAGGAAAGCCAATTTGAAAATAATGTGCCTGTGTTGTCAGTCATGCATTTTAAAGTCCTGAAAATTTGATTCAAATTTATAATTTTAACTCTCAGAATAAAATTCTGACATATAGAGTCATAAGAGATTTGTAGTCCTAATTTTGAAGTATTTACTTTCATATGATTCAGTCATATGAAAGTCACAATATTTCCAAAGTGTATTATGCCATTTGAAGAGTTCATTTAGATATTTAATTGGTGAATTTTGATTTTCTGAACCATATTTTTTTTATGTTCATATATTTATAATATCCAGATCATAAGTTCGAATTTAAAAGTAAGAATTATGAAGTCCAAAGTCATACTTCAGACTTTTAAAATAAGAATTTTGAGTAGTCTTATAAATATGCTAATAATACTTCTGACATGCTTTTCTTTATGTTGCAGAAATAGACATATAGAATTTATAGAAATAAGAACGTAAAAGTTACTTTACTTGTTCGCTGGACATTAAAAACAACAGATAAATACCATAATGTATTAGTGCTAAAATGTAAAAAGAAAAAATGCGAACGTATCATTTGGATGCTCAGATGTTACTATCTCATTTAAAATGTGTCATTTGAATCATGCTAACAAATTAATCTGGAATCTGGGGAATAAAATTAACTTTAAATCTCGTGCATGTTAATTCAAGGCTGCGAGACTTGGTGGGGGGGAGCGGGGGAGAACTTTCCCAAGGACAAAAGAAAACAGCTGGCAATAGATTTAAATCTTCATAAAGTCATGGCTTAAACAAAACTAAGTATACAGAAACAGAAAAACGTGGGGAAAGTTTATTTGATGGAGGAGTGCTTAAACATTGGGATTTAAAGTAACTTTGGGATTTCATCAACTACATTCCATCTCTGGACTCGCTCAACAAACAGGAAACGTACATGTTACAAAAAAACGGATTGGCATTCTCGTCAGCCAATCACGTTCCTGACACTCCTGTGGAGCCAATCACTGGAAGGAAGAAGGGCGGGACGTCCTGAAATGTGATGCAAATTCGACGTCGAGCTTGGTTAGTCCCACCTTTTTGTGTTTCCCGCACCGTCAATCAAAATAGAAAAAAAATCGACCCGAATTCAACGATCAACACTAGCCCGCCTTTGATAAAATAATCATGTTCGGAGTTTGGTTGGTTTGGTAATCCTCCATATTTGCGCTATGACTGATACGTAAACGTTTAGCGCATCGAAACGGCAACTAATCGGTGAGTTTGGGAGAGCAGCAGCGGAGCGAGCTGCGTCTTTTTATCGTTAGCTCCTTCGCTAACTAGCTGGATATGGTCAGCTAACCGAGCTAGCTGACTACCTCTCGGAGTTGATAAAAGTAAAACGCGTTCTGGGCTCGAACCCTTCTGGAATCTACACCGCAAAATTGAATTTCGCAGACGGCGGACCGGAGAGTGGGGATGCTTTGCGGGCTTTTCTGGCAGGCAGGAGTTGAAGATTACAGACTTTTGCTCGGTTTCCCCCTCTCTCCCTGCTAACGCCAGAGCAGTCTCTGAAACAAGGAGAAATGGCGTCCGCGGACGTGGACAGCAGTCAGAGCGAGTTCCTGCAAGCTGGCGGCGCAGCCGACACACAGGTATCCGCCACACTCTCCACCTCTCTGCCGCCTCCCAATTCTGGTTGTGCTTTTTAGGAGCTTGAAGTTCACACGTTTTAAAATTTTGATGGCATGGGGGGAAAGCCGTACACTTCCTGTGTTCCCCTCAATAACGGCCACCCACTTTCCCCCTGTAAAACCCGCCCATAGTGGGTAGGACGCTGAAGTCAGTCACTTCCAGATAGCCGATGTACCTTGGGCTTTGGAGGATGCTGGGATGGTCTTATGTGTCAGAATAAACGTCTGAATTCATAACAGTATCGTTCAGTTGTGTTGTAACAGCCACCCATCCCCCACCCGTTCCTGAGCCTGTTGTCGTCTGCCTCCTGACTCGGTTCTTCCCATCAGAGTAAATTCTGCATCATCCATCACTCTTTGGGTTACTCCTTGTTTTTACACAGCAGAACACTCCTATGTTTCCATAAATGATTCACTGACCAAAGCCAGTGTTATTCCCTGCTTCTCTGATGTAATCTGATGAGTCTGTGTTTCATCACAAAATACTACTTGGTGGAGTAGAGAGTGTCTGCTACTGTGTTAAATCCTGTCGTTTGAGTTAACAAAGATCACTACCCCCCCCCCCCCCACACACACACACAAGCCCAAAAAAAAAGGTGGCCTTTTAGGGCACCTTTTATTGTGCATGGCAAAAATATTTACATTCCTTGAACCGTTTCAGATTTTGTCATCACAGAAGTATATGTATTTTACTAGGATTTTATGTTTCAGACTGATAGAGGTGGGGAAAATATGTTTTTAAGTTTTATTACAAATAAACTCTACCTGAGTTGCACATTTAGACATTTGTGTGATTTTACATCTTTGCAAAAATAGTTCAAGCTCTGCCAAGTTACAAAGCAGTTTCTTTCATAGCATTGGAACACCCTGGGATATATATATATATATATATATATA
>CAEFZY010032402.1:0-57204 GCA_903066815.1 Brachyrhaphis roseni
CTATCTATCTATCTATCTATCTATCTATCTATCTATCTATCTATCTATCTATCTATCTATCTATCTATCTATCTATCCACTTTCTTTTTTTTTACATCACATTAACCTTGCTTTTTAACAGGGTGTGTTATCTTAGGTAGGATGTGGATGATGCATATGTGGTCAAGCCTGTCATGTTTTGTTGATTAATGTCGGCAGAGACGAGGAAAAGGAGAAAGACCAGGACAGATGGGAGGAAGAGCAGAAGACGTTGGCAGATTGGGGGTGGGGAGAGAGTGGGGGACTGATCTGACGGGAAGGAATGCAGAGAACAGTGAAGTCATGTGGCAGGAGAGGTGTGTGACATAAATTAGCACTCCAGAATGGACGGAGGCATCTGACAGATAACGGGAGAGTCACTTTGGGGAGATTGAGATAGAAATGAGACGAAAGGGGGCATCTCTCTCTTTTTTTATTTTTTTGGCTTCAGTTGAATGTGTGACTTGCCAGAAATAACAAGTCACCCAAAATCTAGCTTCTCTATGCATGCACATTGGGTTTTTATTTATTTATATACCATCTGCCATTTCTGTTTAAAAAAATAAAATTGCAGATTCTTCATTGATAGGTGTAGTTGCTGCTGACAAACTGACAATTGTTATTAACCTCTACTTCACTCTATAACTCTATTCTCCGTCCATCTGCCCATCATTCTGAGTCAGTCAGTGTCCAATGGGCTGTAAGACATTTAAGTGAGTCACCGTCTTTCCACTCAGATGTGGTTACCAATGCTTCATGCTGGCATTCTGGTGTTTTCATCCTGATCCTCATGTTTTCTACTTGTGCAGAAAAGTGAACTTACAGAGCCTTCAACATTTTTATTTATATTTTGGCAAGTAATTGAATATAATTTAATGAGGTATTATGTGTTAGACAATCATATTAAAGTCCAAAATCCCCAAATGTCTTTTTGTAAAGTTATTCAGACTGAATCAGATCGAATGGAGAACATCTATAGCTCAATCAACAGACTTTCAAGGTCTGGCCTTTGACTGGGCCATTCTAGCATTTAAATGTGCTTTGATCAATCAATAAATAAATCAATCACTCAATTTTATTTATGAGCTGCTTCATACTGAAAGCAGCTCAAAGTTCTGTACAAATCAATAAAAACAAAACCACAAAAACAAACAATTATCCACCCCACATGGAAAAAAGCATCTTTTTGCAGCTATGCCACAGTTTAAAGTTTTTTTGCAGCTTCCAATAGTTTTTCCCAACTCTGACCAGCTTTAATAAAAGCATAACATCATAAAATTGCCACCACCATGTTTTACAGTTTGGAAGATTTGTTCAGGGTGATTTGCATTGTTAGTGTTTTCTGCCACACAAAGCGTTTTTTCATGAATGTCAAGTTTACTGGCGTTTTCATGTGATTGAAGTACCAACTGGATTATTATGAATCTCTAAACAAGAACAATAATTTATTTAACCAATTATTATTTAAAAGCATGAAATAATTTAAGGAACTTAATTAATTAATAAGAACACACTTACTGCCTTAAAATGACTAAAATGCGTATCCAAGTACTGAATTTTGTAATTCTGTCTCTAATATAAAAACTATGAATTTATCCTTAAACATTGAAAGCAGGAAATAAATAACTTTAATAAAAAGCAAATAAACTAATAAAGAATAGACACCTTAGGGTACAGATTAACTCAAAACTCTTTTCAATCAAAATAAAATCAGTTCAAATAGTTTTTCTTTTGTTTTTTTTTAATAAAAACTGAGAAAGATTAACACAAATTTGCATCAAACTCATAGCATTGGTTAAAATGCCAGTTGTCCAAAGCTGATTCCCACTCCCTCACCACAGATTGCTCTCTCTGCTGGCTTCTGGAAAGAGGAATCGAAGCATCCAAAGCAGAACAGCGATAGATTCTGCAGCAGATTTCCCCCTCTGGCTGTCAGGCTGCTGTGTGATTTCTTCACATCAATCAGAGAATACAAAATGATTCAATAAAATTCAGTTTGTTTCCATTTACTCATGCAGTCACATGACCACAGAAATTGAGAATGACAAACTGGTTACTATTTTATTTTATTTTATTTTTTTTATTGAACAACGATTAGTTGATCTGTGACTGTGTGTTTTTGTACTATATTCATATAAACTTTATTTCAGTTCTTCTTCTGCTTTCAGTTTTGTTTGGTTTGGTAACCTGCCAAGTGGTTTTGCTCAGTATATGCAGCAATGTATCTGCAAGCTTCTGTCTCCATCTTATTTTAATGTTTTTGTTCCATTTTGTTCATTTATTTTAACTAATTTTAGTGGCACTCTGTGACAGGCTAAAGAGCCTAACAACAGATCTCAATGTAATCTATGTAATGTAATGGACTGATATAAAGTAGTGTATAGTTGTGAATTGAAAGGAAATTAATGTGTGGTTTTCTTTTCTTTTTTACAAATAAAAATCTGTGGTGTGGATTTGTATTGACACCCTCTACTCTGTTTTTTGTTCAACCGCTTTATTTTACTTTCATATAAAATCTAATTTATGTCACATCAGCAATTGTATTAATTAGTAAACACCAGTTCACCAGCTGTTCTGTGAAGGGATCAGAGGTTTGTTAGACAATATTAGAGAAGAAACAGCTTCATAAATACCGAAGAAAAATCTCAACACGCCACTCCCACATACAGACATGTTGATGGTAGCATTATGCTGTGGGAATGCTCTTCTTTCTGCTAAAATTAATGGGAAAATGGAGTAATCTAAATAAAGTGCAATAATGGAAGAATTATACTGGAATTTGACTTCCAGTAGGACAACTAATTCAAAAACAGTAAAAGCTAGAAATCAATGGTTTAGATCAAAGCATATCCAAAGTCCAAACCTGAAGCCAAATGAGTTTGAGATATCTATTTGAAAAGCATTGTATTTCTTCCTTTAGCAACAAAAATATCTATGTATTTTAATTTCAAAATGAACACTTTTACAAACCGTCCCACATGTCTGTTATGAAATTCAACCCAGCAGTTCCCTCCCCTCCTAATCCTGCTGACAAAAACAGCGATCAACCCAGCGTGCTGAAAACATACCTTCACAGATGATCTCTGCCTCAGCGGAGGAATAATGACAACAACGGTCAGCTGCAGCCTTGCCAAACACACACTCACATGCTTGAAACACAATCCGTGTGTGACAACATGTTTGATTTATGACACGGCCTGCCAACGCGAGACAAGGTCAAATGCAAAGGGAAGAGATTCTTGACACTAATCTCTCTCTTGATACATCGACCGCTCTCAAAGACGGCTGCCCCTCACCGTCTTCGTCATCTGCTTCCTAACACTTCCACACACTCGTGCACGCAAACAAAGCAAATTCAGTAGCATGAAACAGCCTTTCAACACATGACACAGACAACTTCTATCATGTTCCCATCAGCACGTCTGTTGCTTTCCTATCTGCAGTAATGATGCTGAGCTGAATTAAAATGCAGCAGCTTCTGTTTAATGTTATCTTGGAGACGCAGACATCATTTCTGGTATCAGCCACTTTTCTTGTACCTGTCGCTATCTGTCTATCAGCTCCTGGGTTCTGTGTAAATTGCCGAATAACCGTGTTAAGGCAGTCTCTTATCAAGCAATTTAAAAGTGGCTTTTAAATTGTAATATTTCCCTTCAGTATTACCCTTTTTACAATTTGAATTCAGAATATAAAGATATATATGAGTGCAGTAGCTTAGAGACTTAGCAATCAACACACAAGCACTCTGTCTTGAGGTCAGCCTATCTGCAATCTATGAAATTTAGGCGACAAATGACTGCTTTTCAAATTTCAGGCAATTTTCAGAGACACCTTGTAATTTTTGGTCCATTCTAAACCAGCGATGTTACTCCCATTCCCATTTCTCCCAACAACTGTGTCACCAGAGTATCCAACAATATATTGACTAACAGTGCAGCTGTTGTCTAAATTTCACTTTTCTCCACATAAGAAGTCTGTGCTTTACTCTAAGGTGTAACACTGCTCTGCAACATAAGAGTCAAAACATTATCTGAAGACTGGAATGTATGTGAAGTTAAAATACTGATTTGATCAGATCACAGCTGCAGTCAAACACCACTTCATTTTACTCAGACTCAAAAAAAAATAAAGACATTCGATGCTAAAGCTAATTATCAAGGTGAAATAAACTGGAAGATTGTTTGGAGAAAGTGCTTTCTGATTTAATGGGCTCTGTAGACATTGGCAGATTTTTCTATTCACAGAAAAAAGAAACATCTTCAGTAAAAGAAGCAATTATCTGACCTGAATAACTTTAGGTTCACCAACAACCCTCAGCCTGTTGACTGCCTTCTAGAGCCATCAGTCCAGCTGTGGTATATACTCTGCTGAGTCCTTTTGTCTCAGGTTTGGGTTGTTCCTTTCATTACATATCAAACTCCAATTGCTTCATGATTCTGATGCAAAAGTGTTTACAGCAGAAAACCTGTGATTCAAACCCTCCAATTTGAAGAAGACCTTTAACTGCAATTAGCCCAGAATGGTGTGGGTTGTCTTTTAACTACTTTTAAGAGGCATTATAATATAACTCCTATAATTTCTCCTGTTCGTTTTCAGATTTATTACTCAGTCTTAAGGTTTCTATACAGCCCTGATAGAGCATTAAGGTCGAGGAACCAGAAGGTGTGAGACTAAAGTGGAGCGCTGTCCTAGCTAGTACACACTTGTAAAATTGCTTTTTAAGACTCATTTACTTTCTGTGGCACCTGATTTTATTTTTTGATGACTTCAGTTTATGTCTTGCTTTGTTTTTAATAGTGGATGCACATTTAGATACTTTTTTAGTTTACATTAAATATCTTACAGCATTTTGGTCAAAGTATTTTGTTTTAAACATATTTGACCTTGACCTTTGTAACAAAATCACTCACTCACTTTTTGATGTCGTTTTATGTCACTAAAAGCAGCCACACATCTAATCACCATATTCCCATGAAAAAGGCATCTTTCTCTTTTTTAAGAAAACAATCCATTTTCTGTTTAGAGCCTTGGACCGTGACAAGTTGCATATCTTGTCTCAAAATCATGACTAAAAAGAAAAATGTCCTTTTAAATTTGTTATTAAAAAAAATGCACACAATTTATTTTGGTTGTGGTTATAAATGGTCTTTAATAGTCTTCAGCTTCTAAAATGACATTTGGCTTATTTCAAAAAGCAGTTCAAGCACAGATGCAGATAACTGCTTTAAAAGAGGGGATTTTCCTCTTCAGTTCGTCACAGTTCATTGCTTCTTTTAAACTGTTGTCTTCATTTTGTGCTCTGCTGAAGCCAACTGCTGCTGGAGTGAGTTTCTGTCTGTGGTAATTGAAACCACATGTTACAACACTACCCGTTAGAGAGAAGGAGAAAGAAAAAATGAAAGGGGAAAAAAAGAGCAATGGTTCATCATACAGCTGACTTGAAGAGGGACTGGAAGTGTGAAGAGAAGCCAGGGAAATGAAAGAGAGACAGAAGAAACGGGTGAGTGAGTGCAAGACTGGAGAAAGGGATTCCATGCAAGGTTTGTTTTTTGAGGAGGGAAAAGTTGTAGATGGTGGGTGGAAACGAGGGAGAAAGATAAATGCTGTTAAGACAAAACGCTGTCCCTCGTTCTCATGTGACAAGCTTTTTATATCCAGCAGCAGTGGGAAATGATGCATGCAATTAGTTGCTGTGTTGGACTAGCGTCTATTTATTTTCTTGGGATCCTTACATTTATGTGTAAGGGACATCCAGGCTGTGTGTTTATGTGTATTTTTACGCACTGCAGTTACTCAAGGAAAAACCCGTCGTGCAAGGAGTTCCTGAATGTCGTCTATTATTTACAATTCTCTTTCCTCCTCTCCTGCAATTACCCTAGATTCTCTCTCTCCATCTGCCCTCCTAGTCTCGACCACCACTGATGACGCCTCAGAGTCAGGGCTGCTTCTCAGATGACCACTTTCCTCACCTAGCCCTGTTTGTCCTTTTTTTAGAAGCGTATCAAAATCAATAGGTTTCCACTTTCTGGCTGATGCTTGTTTGCTTGCTGTCAGAGAATGTGGGGGAATCTTACCCTGAAGGCTTATTTTCACTCTAGTAGTGTGCAGCAATGTGACGTGTGTCAGCCTGACACCTCCTGGAGGCGCAGGAGCATTGCAGCATTAACACATGACTTACAGTAGAAGCAGTCAGGCAACAAGAAGAACTGAAGTCTGGGTTTAGAAGAACTGGCTGAGAGCCATTGAGTCAGCTGGTAACACACATGCAGGGATTTGGTCATATTTGGTACATGCATGTTCCAAACAAATATGTTTTATACCTGAACAGTTGCAGAATATTCTCAATGTACAATTCTATAACACAACTTGGAGAAGTGACACCAAAGCAAAACCGAGAGGACTCTCAGCTGACGCTAAGCTCTGATATTTGGAAACCAAAAGGTTCCTTGTATAAATACAGTGCAAAAACAAAGGTGGACCAAATAAAGCTTTATTTCAGCGAACACACATTCTTTCATCAGCAAAAGGGTACATGACTCACTGTGCACTCCACAGTATTACTTACTTGAAACAATGTCAAGCTAAATGGAAACATCACTGTAGGAAAAGAACAAGCTGAAGTCCAAATCCAGCTGTCTGCAGGATTTAACAAGTCCAAAACACAGTGGTACTTTATCAGAGGGGATTTCCCAATAGTACTTTTGTACTTTAAAGTACTTCCTTTACAGTGGACTGCCTAAACATCAAACAGGTGATTTAAACTTTTTTAAATTCTCAAATATCTGCATTGTCTTGTTAAAAGAAAACTTCTAAACAACGACCTTTCATCTAGTCAGTGGCTGTACCCGCTTATCTTTTAATAAGAAGAAAAATCAAAGCAAATGTCCACTCAGTTTTACTTTGGCTAATTTGTATTTGTTTCTCTTGATTGAAACAAACCAAAATCGTACTGAGCCATGATTTATGTGTAGCGCCACTCCCAAGGCAAGGACGTTGGATATCTGCACCTGATTTTAGGACTTTATGTCTATTTGGATGCCAAACTGAGAATGTCTTAAATCTATGAATACATTAAATGAATCTGCTAAGAAGAGAGAGAGAAATTAGGAGCACCAGGCAGCCATCAATACTTTTGTATATATATATTTTTTGCATATATATTTCAGTGGCTCATGTTTATAATGCATATCGAACAGCTGAGATTGTAGGTGAACTCTATTTTCTATTTTAACCACTTTTGAAGACAATTAGTTGTGTTGGGTTTCATTTAGGAGGATCAAAGTATAGGGGATTGGTAAATAACTGCATGCCACACTTTTCAGATTTTTTTGACAAAAACCATGTATTCTTTTTCTGACATCTCATAATTCTAGGTGTTTGTCTCTATAGCTGGTATGTTATCGTTGGTTGTTAATATATTACACTCCTCTGCACAACTGGTCACGCATCAGCTGGCTGTTTAGGAATGCACACACACACTTTCAGCTTGAAATCTTCCCGGGATTTCAAACCTAGATGTGCAGATTTTCCTGCGTCGTGATTTCCCTTCATAACTCCACAGTTGTTTATGCTTCATTTCATAGATCAGATAAATCCTGCCAAACCTCTGCATTACGTGCCTGATGGTGAACAAAATAAGGAGTCAGTATTGAGCAATACAAATTATGTTCCTAAAAGAGCTAAACATCAGTCTCATAAAATAAGCATTTATTGCAGGATTACATTAGAGTGTCTATCTTTTCTTGCTCAGTCAAGTCTCAAACATTTGTCCTATTTTCATTGGGGTTTTTTGTACTAAATATGAGCCTTCTTTTTTCTGAAATCAATTTTTACTGGAACTTTCTTTATCTCCTGGCACCTGACTTCAGATCTCCAGTGCATCTAATATCCATCGAGATATTTTGTGTAGTTTAGATGCAAAGCCGAACACACTGCTGCAGGGACAGTTCTTTGAAAACAAGTTGGGAAGAATAATCATCAGGGTGCAGTAAATCCCATATGCAGCTGACAGTCAGAGGAACAATTATGAGCCACTGAGTTAAAACTAACAGTGCTAAGAAAAAAAATGGCAATCATTGTTAAGAAGAATGCAATATGATTCAGATGGTTAAGTATCTGGTAGTTGTGTCTAAAAATTAAAACCTATTCATGTGCTTTAGCTTGTACAGGTAAAAAAGCTAGATTTACCAGAGAGCGTGATAGTGTGTGCAGATGAAGACTTCTAAAATAATTATAAGAAACTGACTTAGTGAACTAGGTTTGACATTGTTTATATATATAAGATATTCGAATAAACATATGCCATTTTAAGCAATTGTTTTGCATTAAATTCTCAGTTTTCTTGTTTTCCTTGGACAAGACAACAAATGTGTCTTTTGAAAGACAAATACTTTGCTTGTTCATAATAAGGGCTGAGGTTATGTGAGAAGGCAATAATTTATGCCAAGGAGCTGGAAATAATAGCACAGTCTGGAACACAAACTCGGAAACCAAGGAGAGAAACTGTGAAAAAAATGCAGCAATTTTAGAGGGAAGGAGACAAAAATTTGGCATTTTAGTGAGGGAGGGCTGAGGGAACTGTTCATTCCAAGGCCTGGCTGCATTCCAGCCTGTCTGGCTCTGAATCTGATGGCCTCCTGCTTTTTCTTTACCTTTACAGAGCCTAAGAAGTGCTTTCTCACTGCATGATCCGAACTTCAATCACAGCACACCACACAGAGCTTCAAGCTGGAAACCCGAGGAGCAGAATGCTTACTTCCCTCACCTGTGAATCAGAAAACAATCTTGTAAAGTAAGGAGAAAAATCCAGAACAACAAACAAAGACCTGTTCTTCTATAGCACTGGCCGGAGAAACCGCAGACAAGATAAGGCCGGTCACGCTTGACTGTAAGCTCACACCTTGGAAAGCATGGACTGGAAATGGAAACGGCAAGAAACTGGAAACATTCCTGTCGTGGCACAATAGGCTATCAAAGACCCCCGGTGACCACTCCCTGCAGCTCGCAGACATGACCCCACGCAGCAGCAGGTTACACAACAGAGGCTTGCCGGAGCTCAGCCCAGAGTTTACACACACTTTCACAACATGAGTGACGCGCAGCTCTGCTGTGTCTCAACATGAATCTCAAGTGATGAAGTGGGCTTAGATTGTAGATTTATTTCCTCATTCCTTTATTCCCAGAGTTGTATTTTATTCAGATTTTACGTTGAACACAAAATGGAACAAGACTGTGACGTGGGAGAAAAAGGAAGGCGTGGTCTTCTATATGTTTTATAATTATTAAAAATCTGAAAACTGTGGCATGTGTCTGTAGTTGGTCACTTTACTCTGATACCCCTAAAGGAGCACTCTTTAGACCATCATCTGAGAATGGAGAGAGCATGGTACCACAGCAAACCTGTGGTACCATGTACCAACAACACATTGCCATTAATCAAAAAAAAAGCAGCCAAGATCCACAGCTCAGGTCAGAGAATCTGTTTCCAGGACAAATATTAGTCTTGCATTCAACAAATCTGGACTTTATTGAAGAAGACTAAAAATAATTAATTATAAAAAAAAAGTCCAATATTTTGTTTAGCTGTTTAAAGTGCAAAAAAACTTGAGGCGTTAGTTTACTGTCCAGCATACAATGACTCTAAATATGCAACTAAAGCTACAATGGAAGGATTAAAATACAAATATTTTATGTTAGATTTACCCAGTCAATGCCTTGATTTAATTCCAATTGGTAAGATTCAGTGGCTGCACAAATCACAGGAGACTTGACAGCAATCTGTGGTTTTGCAAACAATTGATTCAGCAAAGTTTAAACAAAGGCATTTTTCAGAGGTTTTTTGTTTGCGGATTTTGAAACCTATGACTCATTTTGAACCAATTTAAACAATGTGTACTATTTTGAGTTGCTCTGTTACATAAAATGGTTCAAACAACTTCATTTTTGGTTTTTTATTACCTGTAAGCTGTAATTATCAAAATTACAAGTAAAAAAACTTGTAATATTTCAATTGGGGTAATTAATCTACTTGACATATGGGTTACACCTTTTATATAAACTCTATTTTTTACAATATTGAACTTTTCAATGATATTATAACTTTAGGAGCTGTACTTAAAAATTTGTAGTTTTTTTTATGTACTGTGGTTTAAGCAATCTTCTTCTTCTAGCTTATCCAAAACCCCCAAAATGCAGAACAAAATACAGATTTTAAGCAGTGGTTCTATTTCAACTCAAAAACGTTGGCTAAAAAAATGGTTTCATGAAGGGCTCAGTCATCACCATGTTGATACTCAGTTCCCACAATGAGCCAGCAATAACTGCACCTCTAACAGGCGATACCAGTCAAAGGTAGTGGCCAGATAAGTGAAAAGGATGTGAGGCGTGTGTGTGAGTAGGACATACAGTCAGACATAGGGGCTGGCTTACAGGATGGGCGGTGTCTCACATTAACACCAGGCTAAAGGTGACAACATCCTTATTATGAGGAGGAGCCTACAAACAGTTTTATATAATTAATTTGTCATTATTTATGACATGAAGGAGGGATTTGGAATAAAATGCTGAAGAACTTTTTGAGAGTAGATAAAAGCAAAAATAGTTTCCACAGTCCATGCTGAGTGGAACATACTTTCTTCAACCACTGTACCTCCTTTTGTTTAAAGCCCTGACCGCTTTCTGAGTCTGTATCTAATCAAGTCCCCATTATCTCCCCCTCTCCGGGCTCCCTCATTCCCCCAGCCTGACCTTACATGGAAAGGTAAGGGGGTTGATGTCATTGAATGAAGAATGCTGTAAGAATCCAGAGAGAAAGGAGAGAGCTGGAGGAGAAGAACAAGGAAGGGGAGGAGGAGGAGGAGGAGGAGGAAAAGGAGAACAAGGAGGGGGTTCTGACTGGACCGTTTATGAGCACATATACAGAACAGGGAAAGACGGAGAAATAGAGGGGGGCTGTTTACACAGAAATACACAAGTCCTGAGCCAAAGTCAGACGAGAAAGAACTTGTTTGGGAGGATAGTGTCATTCCTTTTCCAGGCTGAAAAACTCAGGGGGAGGGTCTAGTAGCCAGAGAGAGGAAGAGAGAAAGAGAAGTTGGTGTTACAGATACAAGCTCCAACCTCTTACTTATTCTGGACCGAGAAGAGGAAAAAGAACAAAAGGAAGAGAGAGGGGAAGTTAAAGGGAGATCCATACCGCAGCTGTAATAACAGGGTAAGCTTTTTTCTAGTGAATCATTCAGTAACATATGAACTGTTGTCTTATCGATCAGATTCCAACAGGTTACCTAATAAGGTAAAGTCTTTTGACTGCATAGAGATGGTGCAGATTTTCAGGTTCTGTTACGTCAATGAAATGTCATCTTTGTGGAAATAGGCGCTTTGGATCTACCTCCAAGCAGCGTTTTCTAATAGGGCGTACAGTAAGCTCATAGTGGTGAGTGGTGTTGCTGGGATTATTTGTCTTTTCAGAGAATAAGGGCAAATCTTCCTGAATATGCTGTGTAGTCTCATGGCTACGGTAAGCCATATGTGGAAATATTCAAGAACTAGTTTGTGACTACCCTCCACTAGTTATACATTTGCTTACACAAGTTTAAAAAAAATTTTTTTACTTTTTACTGTTTGCAGCTTGATCAGCTAGTGAAAGCACATGTCTTGGGACACTAAAGTCCCAATTAGTAGGCTTTTTTGTGCGATAGTTGACCATTAGTCACTGACTGCCATAAAAGTTTACCACATGTTGAAAATCCTAACATGTGAACTTTTCAACACCATCTCTGCTCACTCATTTACATCCTTAAATGTGCAAGAGTTAACTAATACAATATAAATAGTCAGTTAGTATAGCTTAAAAATGCACTTACTGACAGAAGCTTTTGCCAGTGAAATACTGGAGTAACACAAATGTCAACTAATTAACCAGTGCATATATCAGATGTACTCTCTCTAGTGAACTTGTAACCTACACTTTGTCGATTTGTGTGATTTCTAGGCTCTACAAGTCAGTTTTCTGCATTTCTAGGTTGTGCTAGTTGACTGTGTACACATATGAGGACATTTAGTAAAATGTCCTCATATAAAGCATGCTATTTGTTCACTATTTGATAATCAACTGGTGCATCAGAAAGCATAAAAGTTGGCATTTTCTGTTCTCTGCCTGATATATTTTGTTTTTTACAATCAAAGTTATTTCACAAGTCAAAACTGGGTTTTAAAGAAACTGTAATTGTTGATTGAATGATTAACTCCGTCCTGATTTGACTTGTCTGTATTTAGCGGATTTCATGCTTAGCACAATTTTATGTACACTTTAAACTAGTGCAGCAGGTAACCAGTCATTAGCATGAGCAAATTACTGTTTGTAGAACCAGAACCATGTAGTAAAACTAGCAGGCGACCGCTATCAAGAGTATCAGAGTATATACTCAAACAGCCTGCCATAGCACACGGTGATGGACACGGACGATAAAGGCATGGCTATGCGGAAGCTCCGACAGGAAGGCCAGCTTAAAAATAAAAACAAGTTGTAGATGCTAGGCAGCTAGTCATGCTGCTGGATTTAATAATTGAGAGCTTACACCACTAAATCATATGACAGCGCTTAAGAGAAACCAGTGACTTTTCCATATGAGGTAAAGGGGGAAAAAATGGGGCGGCGTTAACCACCGACCCACAGCGTGAAACGAGTGGAAACGTGGTGGGGTGTGTGCAGACTCGGAGTGCTCCGACCTGCTAACGTTACTGTAGGTGGAAATCAGCGGTTTCATTGATCGGTCCGAGCCCGAAGGTAGAGGTGAGTGCCTGTTATTCTTCAGACCTCGGTTAAAATGCACACATATGCCGTTGTCACGGTAACGCTTTTCAAAGGTAGACTTAACGCCAACGATTCATTTTAATCATTATTTAAAAAAAATAGAACGCAGCGTTAGCTTTGCTAGCCTGTCTGCTTCAGCTAATAAACGTTTGCTTTGCATCACCTTAATGACAGCATCTGCTCCTTTTTATCTGCAGTGTTTTCCTTTTGCTGACGGCATTGGTTACTGTCAGTTTAATCCAGGGCTTGTTGGAAGGCTGTGTTCATAATCTATGGAGACGTTTTGAAATGCTAAAAAGCTTTAGCTGTGTCCATTGGCTGTTCTAGACTATCACAAATAACCAAATAGTATTAAATACAAGCTCATTTACAATGTATGTTCATTTTCTGCCAGTGTTAACAGTAGAATCGTAATAATAAATGTTTGTATAATTTCAGTAAATTCATTTCTTGTCAAACTTCCTGTCATTGCACCATACTCTTTTTAAAGGGAGGTTTGCTGGTTGTCAGCCAATGAAGACCAGGTATATGTAGATTATTTTTCTTTTTCCCCCTCCTTTGGAGGGTTTGATAGCAGAACCATCTCAATCTATCTCTGGCATCTTCCTCTGTCGCAGTACTACATCCACAAACCTTCTCTGTGGTTTTTTATTCTCCTCCCTCCCTGGCAACTTTGTATTCAAAATCTTTTGCCCAATATATCCTCCGTCACTCCTCTGGACATGCTCAAACATTGGTTCCCTGAATTTGTCTCCAAATTAATGATAAACTAATTTCTAATCTTTTCTATTGTCTGTCACTTCTAATAAAAAAAAAACAGTATATGCAGTGTCAATATTTTACTTGCAGTACATAACTCTCATTCCTAGAGGCTTATCATGACAGAAGGACCAAAGTCCAAAGCAGACTATCGTCTTAAAACAACTCTAACCCCAAAAACATTACAGTATTTCATGTACATACAGCGTTTCCCCCAGTGTATTATAAGCCTGGCGGCCCCTCCATGCTTTGATAGGCCCACTGCCAGGCTAAGCGTTGTTTGTTTTTATTTTTAGATTAATAATTGAAAAAAAAAATTGCTTTTTTGGGGGATAATTCTTTAAGCTGGATTGCAAGCGTCTCTGTTCTGAGCTTTTCACTGGGGGAGCAGATTTATTTCTAAAAGTTTTATAGTTATGCATTCAAAGTCGAAGAGCGGACCAATCACACAGCTGGAGTCTCTGCGCGTTGCCTCTGCGCGTAGCATCACCCGCAGCCACTGCTTTATTAAGTTTACCTCAGTGTGGATCCCGCACGCGCCTCCTTTCACTCAAGCTGGACACAGGTTGACCTGTATGGATATTTACATCAACCCAGTGTGGGTAGTTATTTTTCTTTGGAGAACTCTATATCAAGGTAAGAGCTTACCTTGATATAGTTTATTAACTTTGTTTATGTTTCCATTAAGTGATTACAAACACAGAAGGTAGTTATTATTTATGCAAGACAGATAGACGAGACTTGGTGCACCACCAGTGATCTTCCTGTGTGAAATATGTTGTGAGTACAGAACATGTAAAGCATTTTGTATTGTCTGATTTAAATCTAAAGTAGCTAAAAAGCATAAATTATTTGCTTAATGCAATTTTATTTTTTAAGACTATGCATCTCCTCCAACCTCCATCTAACCTGTTTACATAATGATCCCTTGTTTACATAATACTCAGGTAAATATTTAAAGGTTTATAAAGTAGCATTTCATTTAACCACTATGGTTTTCCTTTTTTTTTTTTTTTAAGATTGGGGTTCTAAGAATGTTGAAGTCTAGTTTGCTCCTCTTTGCTGAGTCTAGACATTAGCTTCAGCCTCAAAGGCCAAACCATTTTTATTTATAGTAAATTATTATGCAAGTAGTTAAAGAAATCTCAACCTATTCCTGAAACAACTCCAGTTTCAGTTCATTTTTTTGTCGACATCTTGTAGGTATTCCCATTTCACCCTCACAGAGACGTTCATTGTCCTTGACGTTTGTCTCCATCATAACTCTCCTCTTTTCTTCACCTCCTGTGCACTTCACATTGCTTTGGATGATTAACCCCAGACAGTTCAAACACTATCAGCACCGCTACATCTACCATGTTTGCTCTTCCATTTGTTTCCGTCTGGAAAATGTAGATAGAGCTCAAGGATACCTCATTAGTTTTAGTAATCTCTCCATTAACTGGCTGATTGCTATGTTGAGATTACATGTAATTTGTTATCAATAATTAGAATATTTCAGGAAAAAAAACAACTGGCCTGTCACTCAACTGCAGACTAGGGAATTGTATTGGAGTAATTATTGTGAAGTTGTTCATTAAACTCAGATATTTATTTGGCTATTTTACTTAGCTAGTTCATATAATGGGTATAGCATATTTGCTTTTTTATCTGCTGAATATGGAGTGTTTGTTACGAATGTTTAATATCAAGAAATATTGTAGTTTCTGTGCTTTTTAGATTTCTGCCCATATTGGTGTAGTAAATGGATTCTTTAACCTCTGTGGTTAAAAATGACCATTGTAGAAGGGCTTGAGGTTTGTCTTTTGTTATATCAACTATCAAGGGTTGTAAATACAGATCAATTTTCTTGCAGCTCTTAGACCCACAGATTACTTTTCAGTCTTACCCCGACCGTAATAAACAGATGTCTATGTAGGTTTATGGTTTCTTGTCTTTGTAAATACTACTCAGTTTTTATATACTTCCATCTAAACCAAAACGGCTAAAGCACTGGATGTTGTGTATTCTGATTGGCTGATCACTTCATCAGACAATCATTTTTGGTCTGATTCACTAGTTTCACACATTTTTCTCACATTTTATTAAATTATTTATCTATTCTAAGGTTGGAGGGAAAATAAAGCTTTTGCAGGATTTTGCAGTAAGAACCGGAAGATTAGAGGGAATTTAAGCTTTCAGAGGTGCAGTATTTTAGGAAAGGATTTCTTCTGCTTTGGCATTGTCAAATTCTTTTGAGACTCAATCCAGGGCCACTGTAAACAAACTGTGTTCAAGAACACCTTACTTTGAGAAGCTTCTGATATGAGGTACTGGATCTGTTGTTGCATATCCATTATCCCAGTACTGAGGGTACCTCAGTACTCTCCTGTTTTATTTGGTTGGGGAGTCACATAAAAGATGTTTACACAAACGGTGAGTAGCTCTTCTCATGGCTAGGATAATGAGGAATTCTCTTTAATTGTAGCTTTCATGAGTCAAAACACAAGTTATTTCAGAGCATCTCCCTGGTTTGCTGCTTGGATTTAGTCTGTTGGAATCTTGTGACTCTGCGTTGGCCTTCATTACACTTTGTGTTGGTGTAAGCAGACAGAGGGGAGGAGCTGTGTGATCCAGTAGCTGATGTTACAAGGTTTGAGATGTCTGCTTTAATGAATATGAATAGAAATACCGCGTAGGCACACAATACATATCCAGTGACCTGTAAGACTGGGCTCAAAAGGGCTGTTTGTCCCAGCAGTAGTGACCCCCGGCCCAGACAGGCTTTCCCAGAAACCGTGTGTGTTATTAACACTGGAACAATGGGGGGGTTTCAGCAGCCGCACACTAGCCACTGATACTGGAAGAAATAACTGAAAATACTGTCACAAATTCAAATTTGATATAACTAGATATTTATAAATGGTTTTCTGATATTGGTTTTTTTCCCCATGTGTAAATAATTGGAAACATAACTTCAAGATTACCTCAGTGTTAAACCTGTTTTTGTTTTGTTCTCATATTTCATAATTTATTTGCAGTATTTAGCTATTTATATGGCTCATGTAGTCACCAGATTCTTTCTGTCAATCAGGTTTATTCTAAGAACAGCTTTTGCAAGCATCCTAAAGACTACTGTGATGCTGTTCAGTCATCGTTGGTCACACAGCTGAAACCAGACCTTTACACTAAATAGCTCCTGTTTTAGGACACTTGAGTTAACCGAAATTATTTCTACTTGCTTGATATATTTTGGAACATTCTTGAAATACATTTCCTTGTTTAGTAGATTAACTTTTTTTAATGGAGTTAAGCATTGTATACTTCCAAAAATTTACTGGAATTTTGGTCTATTTCTCTGGGCAGAACTGGTGTAACAGTTAAATTTCCCAAAATCTGTAGTCATTGTCCCTGAATACTTAATTTAATCATACATACTTTTTGTATGATTACATACTTTAATCTGGAGTACTAACTTCTTCCTATCAGAGTGGCCTTTTAGGCTGTAATGCTTAATAACACTGTCTTTCAGGAAAAGCCAACATTATCACAAGGTCTTTTGCTTTTATTCTAGCGTTAGAATACACATTTCATACCAGAAGGCCTTCATCTCTGCGGTATAAAACATACGCAACTGACAAAGCCATTGTGGTTTTCATGAAAGCATAGTGATCTCAGGGTATATAAACTTGTGAATTTAAACTAAGTACTAAAAGAATTCTTACTCTATAATTATTCTGGAATTTAGCAAATGGAAATAATTTTGCTAATCCTAAATTACTTGAAACAGGTTTTGTCTGATTCATTGTCAGATATTGACGGAGGAAAAGGATGTACAATTTATATAATTTACAAAACATAAAAAAGGTGTTTGTATTCAAACCCTGTTGAGGTACAGTTTTCTAGTTTGTGAAAACTGACTGTTCTGGCTCTGTGGTTTCAGTTTGGGGGCCCTTCAGCTGTAGGGTAGCTATGATTGAATGCAGTCTCGAGTGATGTCATTCAGTTCAAGTAGTGGGTGAGACTTGAATTAGAGGCTGAGGAAGGAGATTCGAAAAAAAACAAGAGTTATGCTCTGCCACAGAACGTTAATCTGCATCTCCAGTTGTTAAAGGAAACCACAATGTCGGACATTTTCTGTTCATTATAGGAATAAAAATAACAGAGTAGAACTGCAAAGAGACTGGTAGAGTCGATTACATGGCAGCGGAAAAGACAAAAACGGTGATGTCATTGAGTTGTTGTGCCAGAAATGTTCTTCAGCAGAGGGTCTCCTCTGAGGCATCAGGTTTCATGATACATTTGTAAGACTGTCTGAGGTTGAGAGTGTAGCTGATCTCACCAGACTGAATCCCTTTGGACTGCATTGTGGGGGAAGATGAAACCTTGCCACAAGTTATCGTTCTTGTTGAATAATTAAGAGGACTTTTGTCTCTTGGAGACAAAGAGGCTTCAGTACTCCAATTACAGGACCAAATCACAGTCGGTACTATCCCTGTTAAGCACTCGCCTATAATAGATTTAAGTGTTCTGGCTGGAGTACTCTGTTGATAGAAGTCCTCTTCATTTTAAATCAAGTAGGTCTTGATACAGAACACACTGACAACAGCTTTACAAGTTGGTGCTCAGCACCTGTTCTCTATTCCTTTTTGCTAATTTCACCTTTTTGCATTTATTTTTCATCAATTCTACAGATGCATATTTAATTAAAACATCAGGGAAAACTTAATTTATTGCATTCATCTTAATTTTTGATGATTGTGGCTTACAGCTTATGAAACCCCCAAATTCCTTGTGATCACAATTAACCAACATTTTCCTCACTTTCTTATTTTCAAATGCCACAGTGAACTTTACAATCTTGATGGCTAAAATCTTAGTTGTGGTTAGATGCTGAAAGGCTATCCAGGTGACCAAATATATATTACTGGAAAGAAAAACCTTTTAATGCACAGCCATTGAAATATAACTTGCCACATATTGCATTCAATCAGTTCTTTCAATTGTGATTTTACAGATGTTGATATTGTTAGCTTCATAATGAATCAGAATCCTATAATTTTTGGTATAGACATGTTGAGCCACTAAAAAGTATGTCCATTTTCCGGGGTTTCTTTTTCGTAAGTTATTGCATTGATGCAGTGTGGCATGTAGGTAATCCGCTTGTGGTTCTGCTGAGGTTTTAAGAAAACTGGGGTTGCTTTAGTAGTGATCTTCAGGTCATCCACATTGTTGGGTTTGGTGTCTCTCAGCATCTTCTTGAAAATACCCCATAGACTCTTTTTAGGGTTCAGGTCAGGCAAGTTTGCTGTCCACCCAACTATAGAGATACCATGCCAAATCAAATCAAATCAGCTGCTCCATAAAGCTCGTCAGCAGAAGAAGACATTAGTTTGTTCAAGAAAATTTCAGAGAATGGTGATTCAGCAGACTCCCACAAATTTCTCAAAGGTTACAACAATTCCAACAAAATGATTGAATGTTCTCCTAAACTTTCAAATAAGCACACATGTGGAAGCGGTTAAAAGGTGGCATTTTTAAAAAAGGATTTCAAGTTCAAGGATTATAGAAAAGGTCTGCTTCTTATAAAGGTACCCAAAAACAGGTGAAAGTTATAAATGCCTTAGTGTTTGAGGAAGTATGGAGCATATTTGCGCACGTTATCACCTTGGAAGTTCCTCATTATCAGTTATGATGACATAAGGTTTGTCGTCCGTTCCAGTGTTTAGACTGGAGCAGAAGGAAGGATTAAAACAAGTCTCTTTCCCCAAAGTTGATTTGAACTGCCCTGTTTCCAGATGTTTAACCTAAAACATGTTTCCAGATGTTAAACTTGCGAGTTAAAGTACTGCAATAAATTCCTTATATAATTGTAGTTATAGCAAGTTGGTGCTGCGAGTTGCCAAGTGGTGGACATTTGAGGAGCCAGTGTTTCTAAAATTCCATGATTCATTGTAGGAACTCTTACCCAATGTCCTGACACTATGCATCAGCTGACACGCCTGTGAAACAACTTGGCTTTAGTTTGGACATATATGGTTAAAACAGTTATTTGATGAATGCTGACATAGAGAACAAACACTCCTCTGAACTGTACGGTTTTAGTTTTCTGGGAACTTTGAAGAGTTGAGTGTATCCCATCAAAAAGCGACAAGGATAGAAAACACTTTTAACATATTGCCTTTTGCTTTCTTGACAAAGAATGCTTCCAAGGTTGTTACTCTGTTTACCGACATTAAGAAAACCCTGATGAGTAATTTATTTTTCTTTTGTCACCCTCTAAGGCCCTGTGTTGAAACTCCTCTCTTGTAAAGCGTCTGTGGATTACTTTTGTTGTGTGCTGGTGCAACATGAATAAACCTAATTGGCTACATCTGAGGACAATTTTCTTGTAAGGCAACAAAAATATGTTGCCTTACAGTTATTGAAGTTTTCAGAGTTTGTTTTTTATTTCTACTTTTATTTTTTGTTACATTTGCTATACATCCAATATTCACACATTAATGGTACCGCTTCTAACATTCTTCGACATTAATATTTAGTTGGTTAAACAATTTACTGCAACCCCCGTGCAGCACAATAATGGGCCTTTTTGCGTATAAGATGAATAATGTTTCAAATGGATTTTATAAGGGACTTGGACCAGAAAGGCAAACTTCATGCACTAAATATGTGTATAACTATGTAATGTCTCTTATGTAATAGACATTCAGTAGCGACTCTCTGAAAGCCCAGAGTGTCTGGTTACCAAGCTCTGGTACTCTGGTCACACTCTCATATAAAATGCTTTGTGCTGCTGTTTGCAATTATGAATGACTGAAAATGGCCCCTTTCTTTAGTGACTCTCATTTAAGGGAACATTGGTGTTGATTTGCTTGAGCTAAGATAGAAAATAAATATGATTATGTTGACCTCACATTGACTAATTGTTTCCATCTGTTCACTCATTCTTTCTCTGGTAGTGACTGTGACGTTCATCAGATATTATTTGTCAAAGGCTTCATTGAAACTCAAGATCCTGTTTCTTGAACCCATAGTTGACCGTTCTAGTTTACCTCCTGTGTGATGTTGTTGCAATCTGTTGCTATGTGGAAGTGCAGGCAGTTTCCTGAGCGGATATCGGTGTCCACATGTGGGTTTTGGTGGTGCTGAAGGGTTAGATGGGGCAACCGTCCAAACAACTCTGCTTCTGGGAAAAGTTCATGCAGGCGTTCTTCACAGCAGCATATTCAAACTCCCCAGGAACTCTTGAACTTGTCATCAAAATGATAGCTTGTTTAACCACCAGCATGCTTGCTACAACTTTTTTTCCTCTCTCTCTTTATGATGTGACTCTTGTGAAAATGTCTTGATGAGTTGGTTATGATCATTACTTATGGAAAGTGGCTGTTCTCAGAAACGTTACTTTTGCTGAGCTTTATGACTCTGTAAACGGCCGGGTGCTACATATTGTAAATTACCTCCAGCATCTGGGAGTTAATAAGCCAATTAAAGACCATTTCACACACTTTTTTTTTCTCACTTCATTGGAAACTGTCTGCACAGTCCTTGTTTTTAGGTAACTAACCTGAGAGATGGTTCATATTTCCTTTTTATTATGCTCTTTTAATTAAAAGTAGTTTATTACTTTTATGTTAAGTGTCAAGACACTTTTAACCAAGGTAATAAATTAAAATCTGGAACAAACTTTATAGGTATGGTGATATGAGTAACTTTTTTTTTTTCATTTCAAAATGCAACAAATAGAAAAGCCTTGTCATTTTTAATGCATTCCCGACATCTTTTCTTAACGTTTTGAGTTGTGCTGGTGATGCAGCCTCTAAAGCTGGTATGCATTAGTGTGCAGTTTGCATGCCAAATGTTTCACTGATGCGTCATCCCTACTGATCTCACAGCTCGACGCCTGACGTGTATATTCTCCAGAGGAATGCAAACCCTGTGACATTTGTCAGCTGATAAATATTGGTTTAACCTTCGGGTGTGGGAATGGTGAAGCAGTCTGAGCTCACCTCCAGTCTGCTGCTGTGAGATGAATTAAATAATCCTGTGTGTTTATTGGTTGCTTATTTTGTTTCTCGCCGTTCGTCCTCAGATAAATCCACAAAATGGACGACTCCAACGGCAGCAAGCCGTTAGTGGTGACATCATCTCTGAACTTCAAAGTCACCACTCCGTCTTTCTACAACCAGCCCAAGAAGTTTGCTTCTGTGGCTCCGCCGAGGCCCAAAAGTCAGACCCCTCCCTTAGCCCCATCACCGACACCAGTAGGGACAGCTGTGATTGGTCGAGTTGGAGACATGCCTCCACCGCCCTCGTCGCTCTCTGATGGTATTTGCATTATTTAATCTCTCTTTTCCCCATGGCAGCTTCTTTTTTCAGTGCTTCTTGTGTGTGGTTGGGTAATTGACACAGCATGTAAACATAACTTTTGTAAATATACAAGAAAATTACACAGACTTGAGATTGGGATAAATGCAAATAGGATGTTTCCATTCTGTAAATGTTGAGCATTGCTTTAGTTTTCTTTTGTTATGTTTGTGTTTGTTTTCCTGTGTTTTGCTAGCAACGGTTGTGTTTATGGAGAATTTTACAAATGCATGCAGTTTGTGGTGGAAACTTTGGGCTCCTGTACACTGGTAATGTCATCAAGCAATCAGCATACACAATGTCCCTCAGTCTTTCATTGTACACTTATATTGTCTGGCCCAACCCTGCTGCAGAGAACAAACTCATAAAGTACCTTGAGTTCCCTACGAAGGTGTGAGCTACAGGTTCAACAGTGAGACCAGAAAGAGGAAGAAACTCTTCTCTCATTTACACTTCTAGTTATCTAGACTATGAAAAGCATCTTCTGTTTTTAAAGTATTTGTGTTCTTTTTATTTTAAGCTTCCAGTAAACAGGTTGAAAAGTTGAATTGCTTTGAATAAATCAGATTTTTGAGCTCAATATATTTTGATTTTATTATTTTTGTATTAAAATATGTGAATCACTCTGATATAGAACTGGATGACCATGCAATAAAAAAAATACTGTGTGGCATGGCCCCTGATGCCTGGTTTTAATCCAGCCCTTCTCATTTTTATCAGACTTCCCACCCCCTCCTCCTCCTCCATTGGATGACGATCTGCCAGCCCCTCCCCCTGAATGCAACATCCCACCTCCTGCCTCCGATGCCCCTGCTTTTCCTGCTCCGCCTCCGGTGGCTGATGACCTCCCCCTCCCAGCTCCCCCTGAGGAGGCGGCCTGTCCACCCAGCTTTCCCTCTCCCCCTCCTCCCCCACCACCTCCACCTCTTCCTGCTTCCAGTTCAAGTTTTCCAAATGCTGCTGGGAACTCACAGGTGAGTCGCATTGCTTCAGTCACTGGAGCCTGAACTGGTGCTTTGTCAGTCTGTAGACTGGAAAGCATTGGTTTATGTTATTCATTCTGTAGATGACCTGGAGATTTTCTGTCTTGATTTTTTTTATTTTTTTTACCCAACAACTTGTTAGGTCATGGATGGATTATTGTATGGAAATGCATTTTAAATGCATATATACCCTTTTTAAATAAACAGGTTTTGTTAAACACTTGAATAAAATGCAAACTAAGTAAACCAAGCAAGTACAATGGAAATAATATGTATCCATAGACCTGTCCTTTTCAAACTTTTTGTCACAATTATCCTCTAATCGTTTCTCTAATTGGAATATTCACACTATTTAAGCACTTTCACACTTTACAATCACAAACCTCTGTGTATTTTAGACCAACATAAAGGGGTGCATAATTGCTAAGTGAAAATAAATAGTTCATATTAATGTTCTCTAAAATCTGAGGCTTTTGGGGAACAGCTGGATTTACACAGAACTTTAAATACATACAGGTAGGCTCTTTTTACGAAGTAGACAGTCAGTCACGTCTGTTTGTTGCCCTGGATCTAAAGTGCTATCAGAGTAAGGGAGGCTCAACACAAATTCACACCACACTTTTCAGATAAAGACAAAGTATCCTTTATATTTTCATTTTAAATAAATGGTGGTTGTTCTCAAAACACAACATTTTAGTGACCAAGTAGTAAATTTTCGATGCAAATTAAAATCTGGTCAGGAATTAGGCTTCTTAATTGGGTGACTTTTGTTTATATGGTGGCTTGAATATACAAACTGTTTTCTTTTTAATAATTTCAAGAAAACTAAAGTCTGAGTGTGTGCTCAGGCTGTAATCTAAGAAGATGTTCTGTTTGCTTGTGTGTTTTCTTGCTTATTTCTGCAGGGGTGAATAAGTACTTCATATCTTACAGCACTGTTGTTAATGTGAGCCAAAAATATTGTAATGAATAACTATTTTACTGACAAATATTGAAGACAAACTTTGCTCTATGGAAGTCGGCCCCTGTTTTATGCTTAATTTATTTTCTTAGCCATTTGCAGAGCAGCTCGTATCTTTTCTAGTGATGATTTTTTTTCTCTGCTCAACCTATTCCCATTTAGCCAGGTTTCTTCTTGCCACTCAGTGGCCGTAAACTCTGTGTGAAACACATGCATTGATCTAACCCAGTGGCCTCAAGCTACATTCCTCGAAGGTAGATGTCATGCAGATTTTAGTTGAGTCTCTGCTCTGATTAAATGTTTGAATTGCCTACTCAGTATTCCATTAAATTCTGCAGAGGCCTGGTAATTAAACATTGCTTTATTGAAACTGTGTTTAACCAGGAAAATATCTAAAACATGTAACATGTTCCACCTTTGAGGACTGATTTTTAGAAACCACTGTTTCCTAAAATCCTCATTTATTATTATTCATAAATGACTATTCCTGAGTCAATAAATGTACTATTTGTCATTTTTCACCTTTTTCTTGCCTTCATCAGAGACAAAAGGAGAAACAGACGAGCTTTGACAAAACTCTTGGTGAGATGACCGAGATGTTGTCTGAGATGGAAACTAGAGGATCTTTTGGTCCCAAGGTACATTGCACAGACAATGGGGGGGGGTTCTCTAAAACGCTTAAGAATCAGCAGGATGTTTAAGCTCCAGCAAAATAAAGAGAAACAGAGAAGTGAAAGGGCAGCAGGCTCAGTGGCAATTGTTTGGAGAGTTTCAAAAATCAGTCATCTGCTCAGCTTGAAAGCTCATGAAGAGAAATGCAGACATGACTCACAAGATTGAAAGAGGAAAACCAAAAATAAAGTAAAGTTACTGGTGATTCATACTGTGAGAGGAGCTTCATGCGGAAAGGAAGAGTGAGGCGAACTGAGAGCGTTAGGGTGTGATTTAGCCAGAGTGTGCTGCCAGAGTCTCGGTAAGAGGTCCATAAATGGAGTGTTTTATCGGACTGGGAGGTACTGAATCACAGTAGAATAATATTGGCCCCAAACCTCAAAATAAATGTCAGAAAGATAAAGTACTTCTGATAAGCTCAAACTGTGAGGCTCTTTTAGGTTTTTAGTTTAATCAGTGTATCAGATTTAGTATAATAAAGATGTCTGCTTGAAGTGTGTTAGTAAGGGGGGTTTATACAGCAGATAACTTTCCTGTGCTGAATTTTAAATATGGTAAATAGAAATTTAACTCCAATAACTTTAATATGCAAACTTGATATTTTGTGTATTTTTGTACTCCCATTTGGGTTTCTGCACCTTCTTAAAACAACCCAAATGCTTAAAAAACACTCAGCCACTAATAAGTTGAAGGTTTTTGGTGTCTGGAAAATGAGCCGTTTCAAAAAACTGCAGACTTAATGTCACAAATCAGCAGGCACTGCCCATTACCTAGCAGCTCCAGCACATTTGGTCAGCTAATTTTACAGTTGTATAAGCTGTACAATGTTTACTAGAAAAAGCAAGTGTTTTGTTTTTGACTTACCATCCAGAAACCACCTGCTGCATTCTTGTTAAAGGTTTTTGTGTGTGTAGCTGCGTTAGAGTCTATAAATTCAGGGTTTTGTTGTTGATGATCATCCACAGGTACCAAGTCAATATTCATCTGCACCAGCACCCAAGCCTCCAGGTGCTCCTCCAACTGCTCCCAAACCAGCCCTTTCTTTCCTTCCACCTGCTGAGATGGGAGATCGGCCCCCTCCTGCTCCCTGGGCGGAGGAACTCAAGGCCAGAACAAACCCCGCCGCCCAGCCTTTCACTAAGCCGCCCGCCGTAGCTCCAAAGTTCGGAGGGAGGATGACGACGTCATCCTCTTCACTGGCACAAAAGATCAACCAGAACCTGAACCAAACAGGCACTCCAGTAAACAGCGCACCAAAACCTTCTCCTCCCACAGCCACCATCTCCTTCCCGCCACCACCAGCAGCTCCACCAGGACCTCCTGCTCCACCAAATAACGCTACTGCTTCTGTAGCACCTAATCACATAAAGACTTCTCCTTTTGGGAGTCAGGGGAATGCAAACCAAAACCTTTCTGCTGCTGTGCCTCCTCCTCAACCCAAGGCTAAGACCTCTCCATCATCCTCCTTCAGCCAGCCAATGAAAACAAGCCCTTCGTCAACGGTAGGTTCCTGCTTTTTGCTTTGGATGTACTGTTCAACAGACTGTAGCCGGTTTAGGTGCTGGACCCCTGGTAGAAATCCTTAAGATAAACACGTCTTTTTATTGCAGTGAAATAATCTCTCACTAACTAATGCCGTTTTTCTAACGGTAAAATTTGCAGAGAGGTTGTATGTGATTGCAAAGTAATTTGAGGTCCTCATCTAGCATTGTTAATCACAATTTCAGTTTTAAATGTTTACATTTTGCATAACTCCAGCTGTGGGTGTGTTTGTGTGTTAACTGTCCATAATTTTGCAATTTCATTATCATGTCCTACTAAGGAGTGGCAACCACTGCATTAGTTGTCACTCCAGCACTTTTTATGACATCCAATTAAACAGAAGAGTATGATTGGAAAATGTAGCAGCTTTGGATATGTAACTGTTTGGAACCATGCATCATACATACATCGACGACTATCATGAATGTGCTCGGATTAAAAGTTTAACTTCACCATATATTTTACTGCAATTTAAAGATTGATTTTTAAAGCTTTTCACACAGCTTTACTAGGGTGGACAATAATTGTTGAGCATGCTGTGCTTTAGTCTTAGTAGCTATAAGGTAGGAGTGTAGTGATGCCTAAAACTCACAAGATGAGATGATATTTTAATAACACTTGAGAAAACTTCATAATATCAAAGTTATCCCATATAAAGCTTTTTTTTTTCTGCCACAAAAATCAACAAACTGTTTATATTTTCTGATTTCTTTTTGTCTTTTGAGACCTTTAGTCAGTGTTTCAACTCTGCATGGTCTGCAGTAAAACTCATTTCCCAGCTGATATTGATAGGATGTTCTGCGATTGTGATGTTGCTCAGTGTACTTCTAGACGTCCAGCCATTGGTTGTTAAAGTGACGCTGTCTGCCTCCTGCGGAGTCTGAACAACTTGCAGTGCTTAAATGTTGTTTATGTTTCCTCTGTTACACTTTTGCAACTTATTATTTCTGCCAAAAATACAAATAGCTGCCAAAAATGATTTAAAGATAGTCGGAACGTCTTCTTTTACAAGTTCATCAGGGGAAGCCTTGCTGACTGCAGCTGGCTGGTTCTCATAAGACAGTTGTCAACTCCACCAGTAACAATATGACGAGATCTGGTTGCCCCCCTACTATTGCATATTTTTTGCCAGTGACTGTATTTAAATAATGTTTGAGCAGAATTTCAGTTGTGTTTTAGTCATAATCTATAAAACTACCAAAGCGCCATTTGTACTTCATGCGTTTTTCTGTTTTGGTGTGGACAGCCGTCACCTCCTGGCCCAGTTTCCGTTCCTGGCGGTGGCGTCCCACTAAACATGAAGGAAGTGGAGGAGCTGGAGAGAATGACCCAGGACTTCATAAAAAACATGGACAAACAAGCCCCCATCATCACCTCCCCTCCAACAGGTACAACTATGTTTCGCAGACAGAGACATTAATCACTCCTCTCTTCTCATGCACCTATTTTCCACACTGATTAGAAAATCATTAAACCTTATGTCTGCTTCACACCGTGATTATCACTACTAATGTAGATGAATGGCAGATGTCGTTCTTATTCATTGCAGTCATTAAGCAGCTTTTGATTAAATGTTTTGGAACACCATCAAGCAGGAGGTTTATCAATATTTTCTATAAACTGTTGTGAATAATTTCAAATTTTTTGTAGTGTTTAAAAGCAGCAGATGTGCATCTTCTGAGGAGTTTAAATGAGCCTACAGCATCTGCGCCAAACAGTTTGACACTAAAACAAGCAATAGTGATTAGAAGCTCATCTGTCAATGAAGAATGCTTTTATTCTACTTCGTTAAACATCTTCTGGTTTTTCTTCAGAGGTTTGTGGGAAGTGTGGCGAGGCTCTGTCCCGTACGCAGCCAGCGGTGAGGGCCATGGACAAACTCTTCCACTCCAACTGCTTCTGCTGCATGAGCTGCCATCGCCCCCTGCAGGGCATGCAGTTCTATGACAGGGACGGCGCTCCACAATGTGAAGACTGTTATGTGGTGAGGAAGCACAGTTCATATGCAGCATAAACAGATGAGTTGATGTATCAACTCCACTGTAAAATTAAAATGTAGCAGGCTAGGAAAAAGTCAAAAGGTTAATGTAATCATTTTTGGTTTTGCAACGTAATAGGTCCCACTTTATAAAGCTCATCTCGTCTTTGTAAAAACGGCTAAATGCTCAGCACATTTAATATCATTCTTGAGTTTCCTTGTTTAATTTTATTTTTCCTTGTTAGAATTCCCTGGCCGTCTGCTCTCGGTGCGGGGAGAGAATCACTGACCGTGTACTGAAGGCTGTGGGACAGTGTTTTCATGCCCACTGTTTCCGCTGCAGCACCTGCTCCTGCGTACTGGAGGGTGCACCATTTATCACTGACGACAACAACAATCCCTACTGTGTGCAAGATTACCACAGGTGCCTGAAAACTCTTACGACAGTAATGCATTATGTGCTTTTGGTGGGCGGGGTGGGATTCTTATGAAAAAAAGGTGTGTGGTCAGTCGAATCTGGCATAGATATTTTGGAAAGCAGCTGAAACATGAAGACATAGGATTCAAATTTGAGATGTTACAATTAGGATTTTTTTTTGTCTCTGATACAAATGTTATTCAAGATCAGTTATTGGCCGTCTTTGTGTTTTATATTGTTTTACTGTGAATTTATGAGAAATAACCAATTCCCTCTGCGTCACTTCCTGGCAGACGTTTCTCTCCTCTGTGTGTGAGCTGTAATGAACCCATTATTCCCGACCCCGGCAGTGAGGAAACGGTCAGAGTGGTGGCCCTCGATAAAAATTTCCACCTCAAGTGTTACCGCTGTGAGGTAAGGCGTTTAATAATCAGCATCTCCTTTGAATAGAACCATATTCTGGAGGAAGTTAAAACATGTTATTCGCTCCACAGGACTGCACTCGCCCTCTCTCCATTGAGGCAGATGAAAACGGCTGTTACCCGCTGGACGGCAAGATCCTGTGCATGAAGTGCCACACCAAGCGAGCCAAGCAGGCTGCGCAGTGATTGGTTGCTGTCGCCTCTCTCAGTTAAACTATGAACCAAATCCAAAAGCACAGGAGTAATTCAGCTGCCGATTTGCCTTTGCAACAGGGCTTTGTTTAGTTTATTGTGCGCAGGTGTGTCTGTGTGAGAATGTATTGCATCGTTTCAAAAAAAAAGAAAAAAAAAAAGAAAAGTATGTTTGCATGCAGATTCAGTGTAGTATTCCTCTCGTCTTTGACCACTTTATCCAGTGCAGAGGTAATGTTCTGCACTGAACTAAAGCCCCTGTGTATTATTGCAAATATGCAAAGCTCCAGTCATCCATCTAGCTTTTTATTATGTGCATACTACAGCAGAGTTTAATGTGCCAAATCAATGTTTACGCTAAAAATTACAGCAGAACTTGCACAAGAGCCATCTGATAAATCTAAAGTTGCCTTTCTCTGTCTCTTTCCTAAAAATTGTAAATAAGACCAAGAACTGAAATATTTCCATTTCAAGACCTTCATCTGGTTTCTTTTCCCCTGATACTTTCTAACTTTATTGGATCCACAACTCATTTGTTAGAGATGTATCGATCTGAAATATGTGGCTGATTTCCAAGCACTGATTTTTGTAAACCATTGCTCATCTCAGTTTTATCAGATTCTGAGTTCTTTATTTATTTATTTTTTAAGAACCATAAATAACGGCATTCAAAATATTTTTTTCAAGCCTTCTCACTGCTATCAGCCATAACTTGTTTATATTGGGAGCAGCGGCAATGTCACCGTTTGTGAGAGAGCAGTTGATGTTCAACAGAATGTTGTCAATTTAAAATGGGATAATAAGAGTTCAAGGTTTAAATGACCTTTTCTGTGTGGTATCACAGAAAAGGTGATACCACACAGATGGTACAGGTTGGCACCTGTACCATGGTTACCTTGACTCTTTGGGCATTCCCTAGAAAATCTAGATCTTAAACTTCAATCTGGCATTTTCTAACAACATGTCAGAGGCTCAGAAGTATAAACCTTACTGTTACACATTTAGCATTCCTGTTATCGTATAACATTGGTTCTGTGTCTGTTCCTCTTTGCCACCTTTACAAAATATTCCCCAGGCTGGAACAAATAGACATCCACCTGTGGAGGGTTTGTTGTTGTACTTGAAAGTTGGGTTGATCAAAACAGCAGCAATATGAAATGACCAGCATCTAGCCCAATTATAGCTTTCTGTTGTGGCAACCTCTATGGACAGTCGGCATAAATCTTTGGAAAATGGTTTCCTTTTATAAAATAGCTTCTTTCCTTCATGTTATGTGCTTTTTCTCTGTTTTACCTCAGTGGATGTATTTTCACACCAACTCTCACAACGAAGATTTTTGTTGCTGCTACAACCTGGTAGCTCTTGGGTGTGGTGCACTCACTGGTCAATAAACATCCGATTTTTCTGTCTCCATGCTGAAAAAGCAGCAAATTTCTCAGTGCGCCTCCAAGATTTGTACAATAACGCAAGTAGCATCAGTAACCTGATCATTAAGACTTTGTCCTTGCAAATTAGGTTAGTGGTGCTTGTATCAACTAATTTACTCTGCTAGAGACACTTAGAATCAGTGAATGTTGCTATTAGCTTTCGCTGTGAATTTCTTGATTTTGAGGCATGCGTTTGACTTGATCCTTTGCATTCACTTTAGTTAATGTAAGGGCAGATTTACAACAAAATTAATTTTCTCTAAAACAGATAATAGCTGAATAAGGTATTTTTAGATGCATGTTTTCTTGTGATGAACAAATGAGCGAAGACAGGCTTGCCAAGCACAAACAGAAATGTGTAACAGCAGACCGGCTGAAATAGGACCTGTAATGTATTCTTGCACAGTGCCATAGTGAACTTAAATAGTGTTCTATCTTCACTTTGACTCAGAACAATCCCTGCACATAATCATTTTTAAATAAAAACAAGTATAGATCTAAGGTAGCTTTAACAGCGAGCATTTCAATGTAATTTATGGATCTAATGTTAAAAAGTATCGTGTGACTGAGCATAATAGAACTGTAAAAGCAGATTTCACAAAGGTGTCTGATCACATGGCAAAATTACGGTAAACTGATCAGATTTCACGTTTGGCATTTGTATTGCTCTGTTTCGTTCTATTATTGTTTTGAATACCACTATTTTTGTTTTTCAGCCTTTTACACTTGAGTTTGTTCCTGTCGGTTACATAAATGTTATTCTTACTCTACTGCAATGATAAAATTCCACACTTTCATTTTGGCAACGCTCCTATTCCAGTATTCCATTGATATTTTTTTATTATTATTTGTTTTTTTCCAGTAAACCTTGTGTGATGTTGTGGAAAATAATTTCTGAGTAAGAAAATAGTTTGTTGCACTTGAATTGAGCCTGGTGCAGCAAAATACCAGAATGAACTCAAGATGATAGTGATGCATGCTGTACTCCTAGTATTATGTCTTCTGTAATATGCGCCAATGTTTCTTAACTTTGTTCCTGTGTCTTTGCCATCACTGTGTATTTTAGGTATGACGCTTCAGTGACTTGGCATTACATTGTGCATCATTGTATTACCTGTGAATGCCTTGTCTTTACATATAGCTTTTTTTTATATACATTTGATACATAAGAATGTGTTAAAATATCATTTAGCCTCGACCTCTTCTTATTTTTTGGCTGTATCAAAAGATCGAATTAAAAACAAATACTTATTGCCAAATGTTTGTTTATTTTTGACAAGTGTCCAGTTTGCTCTCCACGTGACATCAGTGAAACTTGTTTTCTGTCAGAATGGGACCTCCAGGCCGCTCTATCAGTTCCTCCCAGCCATGCGCTGCACTGATAATGACGATAGCAAACGTGCGTGTGCAACGCGTAGAGGTCCTTTCCAGGAAGACAAACTTACCTCCCACTTAATGCAATGTATAAGCAGAAACGATGTGTTGGTGTTTACTCACCAATCACAGCTCTCTGTCCTGACACTCTTTAATACGGCAGACAGAAGAAAAAAAAATGTTCTGCTGTTGTCTAAAACAAAAAGTAATCCCTGTCCATGGAGAGCAGAAGGGTACTCCCTGCTCTACTTGGACTTTGAAGAGGTGAAGACGAAACCTGCAGAGTTGTTTTTATCGGAGTCAGATGAGGAAAGAGTGATGAAAAGAGATGCAGAGCAGAGATGACAGCACTTTGACGCAGCGGCAGCAGGAGGTGCGTGTGAAACCTAAACGCCATAACAGCGACAGAAACGGGGCAAGAATGAGTCAAACTTCAATCGAGCTTCAGGTAAGATCTCTAAAGTCGTGTGCTAATAACGCTGCTGTTTGATAAGGTACGAAACAACTTCTGCAAGTCCGTCTGCCGTGTTCAATGGGGAAAAGTTGGTTCCGAAAAACACCTGATGATCACTAAATACGTCATCAGCAGAGCAAAATGTAACTTTGACAAAAGTAATATTTTTTACAAATTTGCTTTCAGAACTTATTTTAAGAGCAAAATATATTTTGAAAATATTACTCATTTCAGGAAAAAAATCTAAAAAATAGGAAATGGTGCATAATGCTATAAAGGAAAGATGATATTAAATGGAAAGCAGTCAGCATTAGATAGTCAGAAACTTTTTTCCAGAGGTTAAATAAACTCAGTTGGGTGCGGTCCAACACTTCCCTGAAGAGTCGTGAACAAAAACAATAGGTCAGCAATTTTTAGTATGTTATTTTCAACGTATATTACTTAAAATTTGAGAATTGTTTAAATTCCATCTATAACAGCCAAAAAAAAAAAAAAAATACACAAATCAAAACTCGGAAAAGCAGCATGACATGTTGATCTTTGGGCTTCAGAAAGCATTAAGTTAAAAACAAAACAAAAAAAACAACAAAAAAAAAAAAACGGCATATTGTGGTGTAAAAATTACTGCAAAGACTCCAACAGATCAACTTGGCAAATATCAGGTGCAACTTCACTTGTGTCCTTCTGTTCACTGCGTATTTCATTTTTATTATTGCCACCTCTTGTAAAAATGAATAAAAATGTCTTACAATAAATCTGTCACCATTGCAGCAACCTGATCCCACACACAATGTCTTTTTGTTTTGGAAAATATAATTTTTAGTTTGAGAAAATGTGGGGGGGGAAATGTGTTAATTGGAAATATTGGTTGGATTTGTCTCCAACTGGTACCTCAAGCAGTTTCTATACAATATATAGTACTGATTTCCTTAAGGTATGCTTCAAATCGATCAGTTTCTTAATCTACAGGTAATTTATGACTTCCTGTTTCTCTGAAGAGAAAATATGACATGGCTTATTTCTCTCTGCCACTCTTCACAATGAGAAAGAGGAGAAAACAAGGCAGGTTTAGGTAAGATGTGTGTTGATCACAGGTCAGAAAATGATCACGGGAAAATAGTTTCTCAAAACTGGCTCAAATTTGAAATTGGTTATAATTTAAAAGACTAAACCAAATGGAACATTTCTGGTCTACCATTGCAAATGTAAACTTGTTGGGTTTGCTACATAATGCTGCTTCTGCTGTGTATTGCAGTGTGGATAGAAACAAAGGGACTAATCTTCACCTATCAGACTCCTAACTTTACTTCAACATTATGCTTTTTTACGTTGGTGTCAAGTGTTCTATATTTTATGGCTTTCACTCAATCTTTTTATATTTTCACCACTAAGTTTGAATCAATGAAGAGGGGAAAAACCTACAAAAACATACAAAAAATTTTAACATACATTTTAGACATTTGGTTTAAAGTTAGTAATTTATCTTAATGACCAATTCCATTTTTAACCTTAGACATACATTTCTAAGGTTATGTCTAAGGTTAAAAACCTTAGACATACATTTCTTTAACAATTTTAATTCAAGAATTAAATTATGAAATTCTGTGTTTAGTTGAATCAAACAAATCCAAACATTTTAGAATTACATTTTTTTCTTTTCCTCAGGACGTAGGTCTTTACATTAAATATCTTAAATATGCACTTAATTGAGCCAAACTGTAAAAACGAGCAGTGCAAACTGTTCCTTCAATAAATTCAGCATTAATTCAGCATTTATTTTTCTCAAATGCAAAACCAAAGTCAAATTACATTTCAGCTGAGTCCAGTGAATGACTTACCGGTAGTCCTTGTTTAATCCAAGTCCTTTTCTCATGAAATGCTGCTTTGGAGACTGTGTTCGCTTTCCTCAGCTCTGTTGCAAAACCAGCCAAATGTTTGGTAGATTCCTTATTGCTGCTGATTGGACCAGATTTCTTCCACCTGCTGAGAAGTGCTGCAGAGTGGCACGCTAATGTATGTGTTCATGCACACGCATCTGAACGCATGAGCAGATCTGCGCAACAGTTGGTCTATTACATAAAATCCCAATAAAAGCACAAAGAAGTTTGTGTTTCATCATGGAAATATTGCGAATGCTTTTGCAAGTCAGTGTAAGTTTGGAGTGTTTCCATAGATTTTCTTACAGTTTTGTTTCCTTCACTCTCTTCCAGCCTCAGCAATCGGACCGCTCAGAGTCACGCCCAGAACCCGAGAGCCGGCTACAGCCTCCACCTCAGCTCCAGCAACAGAACCCACTCCAGCCTGGGCAACAACAGCTAGTAAACACAGAGCGTCAAGAAAAGTCGGTGTGGGTAACACCTCAGAGACTGTTCGGTCTTCTTCTGGTATTTTTTATAGGAATTGCCATTCTGGGACTAGTCTACTACCTTCACCACATTCTGCACACAGGGAGTGGGAACAATGCAGCAAACGGTAGGCCTCCAGAACCAATCATGAACAACAAATTATAATGGATTACCAACTTGTCTAATTCTCCTTTCACTGTGTCCTACAGTAACTCTGTGTGTTTCTACCGCCTGTCAGTGGGCTGCTGCTCGTTTGTCCATGTCCACTGACCCCTTCACCCAGCCCTGTGATTACTTTGTGTCCATGTGTGGTTCAAAAAGACTCCAGCTCAAAAGCAAAGGGAGACAAAGAAGTCACGGTATACCGGGTCATTCACAAAACCCGATTGAAAGGTTAGCAGAAACGGACAAACAAAATGAAACAGAACACAGAAGACTAGGAGAAGATACGACTCTGAGCCAAAAAACTCTGCTGCTGCAGTATCTCAAAGGGATTTTAGGTAGGAAACAATTTGGAGCTTTTTGTAATTTCTAATATGTGCAGATGGTTGATTTATTGATCTGGTTATGGTGCACTTGGGATACTCTGAGGGGGAAAATTACTGTGCTTCAATATTGGAGGAAACTGTAGATACAGACAATGCAGGAGAGTCTAGAGAGCATAATGGTGGAGATGATGGCAGTAACAATGGAGAGGATAATAGTTTAGATTCTCTTGCTTTAATCCTTGAAGCAAGAGATGAGGCTGGAAACAATGATGTGGAACACACTGGAAACTAACTAACTCTAGGCAGAAAAGAAAGAAAGCATTGGACAGTCTCCCAAAGAAAGAGTGTGTTGTCAACCAGACCTTCAAAAGGATAAATCAAGGCTCTGAGATTGGTGGGGAGGAATGGACTTTGTGCTGAATCTATGTACCGGTAATCAAGCTAGCGACTGTGGGGAGGGCTGTAAGTGTTTGGGCTGAAGGCTTGAAGATGGCTGTGGGTGCCGGGGGTACGGCAAGATGCAATTTGTCCCCCATAAAGGGGAGCAAAGTTCCTGATACACAGAGTGAGACTTGCTATTTTTTTTGCCTCCTGGCCAAGATATTTGAACAATGTAATCACTGTTCACATGGATCCTCTGCTGGATCCAAAGTGAACAGATCCATCTGTCATGTTTTGTGAAGCAAGACCAAACGTTGGCATGAGGCAGGTGATATAAAAATTCACATTTTGTACATTTTTGTGCTTCCTCTTGGGTCTAAACTGCTTCAAAAAACAACCCAAACGCAGGAGTTTCTACTAATGCTTCCCAAAGACATATAGTTGTATAATTGTGCATCTGTTTGCAGTCGTGAACGTAAACTTTGAATTGGGGGCATGGCCAGCAGCAGCTTAGTTGGATTTAAAGTGACAAGACGCCCTAAAACAACTCATTCTGAAAGGAACTCAAAATATTTACAACTGACCAGACTAAAATCTCATCATCTAAGAATGGTTTTGTGCAAAAAAAAAATGTGATGAACATATTTTGAATAGACCATGAACCTATCCTAACCTATTCAAGGAAGCATAATAGGTCACATTTAATGAAAATGCAAAAGCATGCTTTCAAAAACTAGAAGCGTCGCATAGAAACAAACAGCAGGTTGAAATTAGTGTTTTATTGCCATGCATCGTATTGGAGTTACAAAATAAATACATAGGTTGAATGGAGTAAGGTAGCATGGCAAATTGTGCTTTTAATGAAGTTGTGGCGATGTTTCACCAAAAGAAATATAAAAATGTTTAAGATATGGAAAAACTCACTTACCACAACAACAGAAAAGTCTAAAGTCATTGCTCCATATATTTGTATTCAGGGGTTTTAGCCAGTTCAATGACAACAAGTATATCAAATTATACATCTTGGCATGCAGACTATTTCAACAATTTTGTTCTGAATGAATGGGTTAATCTCAGTGGCTCAATGAATTCCTGAATTCAGCGACAAAATGAAAAGTCCCATGTTCATCAGCGTTCTGCTCAGTCAGTAACTACAGATCTCCAAAATATGATCCTCACATTAGATTAACTAAACAGCCACACATGGAGAGCTTCATGGAATGGGTTTCCATGACTAAGCAGCTGCTTCCAAGCAGTAATTACCAAGTGTAATGCAAAATGTTTAATGCAGAAGAGAGGAGTGAATCATACTGCTCTGGACATTAGAGGAGTGTAACCTTGCAGAAGCAAAGTGTGGACCAACACTACACTATGCTTTGAAGTTTATGGTGTATGTAAAACCAAAATATCCAATCATTTTGGCAATATATTGTATAATCACCTCTGTGGTCATGACTTCATAGAATGTGTGGTCAGTAGAGGCTTGGAGCATCACCTCCTCAGTATCATTTATTCTGTCATACATGGTAATTGCAGTTTTAAATGTCTCTTTGACAGGAAATGGAGAGATTCACCAGGATAAAGATTTAATAAAAATTGGATTAAATCTTGTCTATCTGTCTACCAGAGACCAACCAAAGTTCAAGCAGCGCAGCAGTTCAGAAGACTAAAGACTTCTACCATTCCTGCTTAGACACCAGATCTCTGGAAGCTGCAGGGGCAGAGCCTTTTCTCAGACTCATCCAGAAGGTATGAACATGGTGTGTCTTTTAAAACGCTTTTCAAGACAGTTTATTATGTAACTGATAGGCTCTTTGTAGTGATGGTTGCATCCTTGTTTCAGTCGCTAAGCACAAAAAAATCTGAGAAAAATGTCACCACAATATCAGATTGTCAAACCAACCATTTGTATTAGGAAATTTTATAATTTTCTCATATTGTACGATATTTCCCAACATGAGGAAACAAAGCTAATCAATTATTCCCCGCATCATAGACTTTTGATCTAAAATCTCAGCCAACCCACATAGTCAATCCAATTATATGACTGTTTATTATCCTCTTTCTTCCTTTTGTCAAATTTCTCTCTATGTATCTGTATACAGTTGGGAGGCTGGGCTGTGTCTGGACAGTGGAATAGGACTGATTTCAACTACACCCTCGGTTTGTTGATGAGAGAATATGGGACGTTTCCATTCTTCAACCTCTACGTAGGCAAAGACCCGAATGAAGCTGCCAGCAACAGGACAAAGAGATACATTCAGGCCAGTGTCTTAATTATCTGATATTTATAACCCGAATGTTTTAGAGTGCAGCAGAAATACAGCAAGTTGACACTTCTGTTAGAGTAATTTTGGAGTTGACGTAAACAAAGTGAGAATGATGTTATTGTCTTAACTCGAGCACTCATCCTCTTATTAACAGATTGATCAGCCGGATCTATTGATCCCAATTGAGTGGGACAACATAACGCAAAAGTCAGGAGCTAAAACTGAGGTTGGTCATTCATGTCCTAATTCCTGCAGTAGATATTTCCCAGATTAAAGTTGATGTTTAATCTAACAGAGTATATTTGAATGCAGACTTTACGTCCCTTCCTGGCATCATGTCAGAGCTACCTGGCTTTCCTGGGATCCCCGCCGTCCATGAGGATGCTCCACGTTGGCACGTTCATCTCTCTGTCCTCAGAGCTCGCTGTCGCCGCTTCACCTCTGCAGTACCGCTTGTCAAAGGGACAGCTCTATCAGCGAATGACAATAAAAGATCTACAGGTACAAGTTTGGTCTGCTCTGTCCGTGTTTCAAACCTTTAATGATTCTGTTAAACGCAGACAGTCCACAATTAGGGTTAGATTAACTACTGTTTAAATTCAAGACTAACCAGGAAATAATTTTCAAAGCTTTATGACTTAAACTTATTCTTATTATACATCCTTTGACATATTTTTACAGGCATTCAGGCAGGACAACATCTGAGCACAGCACACCACATGTTGGAGATCCATGATAACATTTGCATTGGATAAATTTTTAAGGAGTCATGAAGGATATTTTAAAAGGATTTGGTGAAATCAGTTGATATATGTGTGTAAGGTCAGGTGTGAACAGATAATACAAGTGAACAACATAACTACAACACTTTACCAAATATATATATTTTTTTCAATATAAAACTTAACCTTTTACTTACAGTAAGTAATGTTCATATATTACCACAGGGTAAAGTACTTTGAGTAACATCTTGTTTACTATTTTTTCTTGATCTACAAATGCCACCATAGGCTCAGCAGAGAGGGGAAAAAATCCACCTTAAAACTTTTAAACCAATACCAGTGGTACCAATGACTTTTTTTCTCTAGAAACATAATTTTACAGATGAAAATAAATATTCTTCCACAGAGCCAGGCCCCTGCTGTTGACTGGTTGGGCTGTCTGCAGGCTGCTTTCCATCCTCTGTCCCTCACAGAAGACGATCATGTCCTCCTACACAACTTACCTTACATCATTCAAATGTCCCGCATCATCAACAACTGGTTGCATAAGCCTGAAATGAGTAACAGGTAATATTAAGTTATTAAAACAGGCTCTTACTATATCAGAGTGCTTTTTTTAATCTTTTCTTGCCACTTTGTTGGGCGAAGCGGTACTCTTCACACCTTTATGGTCCTGAATCTGTTGCACACCCTGATGCCTGCCATGGATTCCAGATTTTCAGAAACTGCAAAGAATTTTTCTTTGGCTTTGGGGAACATTGAAGAGGTCAGTCAGCATGACTTGATCCAAAACAAAAGCAGAAGTGTGAATGGATTAATTGAGTCATGTGTTGGGACTTTTTACCAGGAAATCCCTCGCTGGAAACAATGCGTACTGGAGACCGAAAGAGGATTTGATTCAGTTCTCACACATCTTCTCAGTGAGACGACTGCACGTCGAGAGGTGAAGTGACACCGTAACACAAACTGAACTGATTAAATTATTTAAATCTCCTAACACAGTTTGCATTCCCCCCAATAACAGACAGAAGAAATTATTGAAAACGTCTTTTTTGCCTTCATTTCCAAAATGACGGATCTCAGGTGGAAAGATCAAAAGTCTTTCCAGCGTTTCATTGACAAGGTGAAAAGGAAATAGGAATTTCTAGATTTGAATTAGTCTGCCTCTTGTTTACAGTTTTAAAATTATTGGAACTTTTTTTTCTCCAGGTTTACTCCTCACCTCCAAGACTATTGTCCTCAAAGGAGAGTTCTAATGAAGATGATCTTGACCTATTATTCTCTGAGGTATACAACAGAGTTAAAAAAAAAAAAAAAACTCTAATTCTTTATAATTTATTTCTAAGTAACCAGCTGTTATCTGTGCCTATGGTGTATCACATAAAATCCCTCCAAAATTCAGTGGTTTGGTTGTGGTTGAAATCTTTCAAAATGGAAAAAGGTTGGAACTTTTTCTATTTTGAAAAATAGAAAAAGTGTTCATGGCACTATGGCACTGAACATAGTGCCATTTTCAGGTTATGAATACCTGAACATGGCACTATGCATGACCATAGTAGCATGCTGTGCAGTGTGTGTCCTTGAAGTATCAATAAAATGAAGAAGTTGGCAATAAACAATTGAGAACTTCCCTCAGTGATCATTCTTGATTTAAAGGTTCAAGCTAATGCTTAACAAACAAAAAATACCCCTTTAAAAATGATCATACATGGGGCGACCATTGGAAAAAACATCCAATGCTGAAATTAAAAAAAAATCACAAAATCTAAACAGCTATTGCTGAAAGGGGGTATAAAATTGCTCTTGTCTGCCAACTGCATTTTTTTTTTTTTTAGTGCTAACAAACAGAAAATAACCTCTGATCCAGTAACGTCAATGATTTCAGGTGACAGTCAGCTCCAGTGGCTTCTTTACCAACTACCTTCAGCTACTTTCCCTTTGGCAGAAGAGACGCAGTAAACTCTTAGCTGCGCAGACTGAGGACGCTGACATGCAAGTTTCTCCTTTACCACATTTATCTATTAAATTCTGGTTAAACTCTTAAAGATGCAATAATCCTCTCATATTTATTTCAGTCTGTCTGTCGCGCCCTCTCTGGTGAGTAATGGGCTTCTCTTCCCAATGGGAATGTTCGTCCCTCCTCTTTTCCACCCCACCTATCCAAAGTAAGTTGTGTTCAAGGAAAAACATTGCTGAATGTATTATTCGCTGATTTGATCACAACAACTCACTACTTTTCTTGTGAACAGGGCCATGAATTATGGTGCAGTGGGTTTCCTTGTTGCTAAAGATATCTTTCATCTGTTTCTGCCTGAGAGTAAGAAAAGTTTACATCTCTGCTTTGATTTGTGTTTTTGATGTTTGGTCTTGCATTATGTTGCATTTTGTGCTCATTACTACTCATTCAGATTTTGATAGCAAGTGTGTCGGAAAGAGTAGGAGCTTCTTAAAGAGACAGGCCATTTTCAAAGCATCAAGTTAGTTTGACTTTATTGAACGTAGTTTAAAAAAAATTATGTTTGACAGAACATTTCCATAACTGAAGGTAACATAGTTACTTGATTGTGCTACAAAATGTCACCATGTACCTGGAAAATAAACAATACTGCCGCTTTAAAAGGATTCATGTCAGAACATTGAGCTATTCTTGTAGCTTAATGTTTTTATTTCTGAAACTACAGATGAGACTTTTCTTGACTCTCTTTGAGATTTTTATCTTACTTAAGAATCCAATCCTCAGTTTATGTGTAGACTGTTATCAAGAGCGGCTCTGAAGATTTCCTGACTCTAAATTTCAGAAGTGACTTTGGAGTGATGTGCAGTACCATCCCTCCTCTGAACATGGTGTGCAGAATATCTGCATGTTTTCTTTCAACAGTGGAGTCTTGCTGTCGGTGCCCATAGAGATCACTCTTAATGAGCATGTTGCTTATTATTTTAATGGAAAAACGGCACATGCTATTTCTACTTTCTATATATAGTTTCATTTGTTTTACTTTTGTATACCAGGTTGTTGAGTGTTGCAGAATTTCTTCCCAGATCCCTCTTACAAATGAGATCTGGATCTCAATGGGGTTTTAGCTGGTTAAATATAGGAACTGACTTAACCCGTTTAATCCCACCAGCAACTATTGTTGCCAGACATTTTTTCTAACTTTATAAGCTCTAAAATAATTGTTTTGACTTTTGGCAGCTAACTGAAGTTTTGAAATAAAATAATAGGGTGTCTACTCTAACCAATATCAATTTCATGTAGCTAGTGTGAAAGATCACATGACCAGACCTCTTTACTTTCTGCCTGTAACGCTGGAGGTAAATGTCAGTCACAAACCTGTACAAGAGGAAGTAGGTAAAATACTTAAATAAACAAATATAAATCCAATATTTTGAACATATGTCCTTTGAAGTGTCTTCTACTGATATATAAAGGAAATTGTATCTCTTCATTCATCTTTTGATCATAAGAGGAGTGAATGGGGGCAAGCCGTGGTGGCATAGGGGTTAGCGCTACCCACATTTGGAGGCCTTGAGTCCTCGACGCGGCCGTTGCGGGTTCGACTCCCGGACCCGACGGCATTTGCCCCATGTCTTTCCCCCTACTGTCGAATAAGGGACACTAGAGCCCGCAAAAAGCCCCCTGGTGGGGAAACAAAATTAAAAAAAAATAAGAGGAGTGAATGTAAGCATGGCAACAATTGTTGCCGCTAGCGTAATACATAGAGAGCACTATGCTATGTATCCATAGCTTTGCTGTTTATTCTATATACCTTGCTGTTCCCACACAGCTTAAAACTATCAGATATTTTAGATCTTCTAGACCTGAAGGAACCTCAAAATGATGTCATCTACATCACTGTCATTCCCACTGTTGAAACTCTCCTCCCTCAAACCCTCCCCAAAAGGCAATTCTTTACACAAAGTGTGGCCTGTTCACTGAATGACGACTAGAAGATGATGCCATGCCTGAAACTAGTTTAGGACATGGACAGGGTGTAGTGATTGGTCTTCTAGAACAAGGAGAATTTTCTCTTTGGAGAAAATTCGTCGGAGAGAAGTTTCTCTCCGATGAAGATTTGTTCATACTGACATTTTCACCTGAGTTTGCCTCACTGATGAAATGACTAAATGAGGTGAAAGGTCGCTCGGCACATTGAGACAATGACATCTGCAGAATGTGGCATTGAATCTTTGTGTCTAAAATATTTCTGAACACACTTGTAACCATTTGTTGTTATCATAGATTATGTATGTCATGATTTTTGTTATTTTTTTATATGTGTAAACAGACCAGATTTGCATAATTCAGACTATGCAGTTTCCCACCGGCAACAATTGTTGCAGAGTATAAAACCTACATTTCACTAAAATAACAACATAAAATGTAATCATTCATAAATATTATGTGTTAGGGAGGTCCAAGGATTGAAATGCATGCACTTATTTTGCAGGAAATATTTGGGATTAAATGGGTTAATAAAGAAATAAGACTCTCTAGAAGGGTTAATTGACAAATGTTCTTTTGACTCATTTGTTAGAAATCTTTTGAGGAGTTCCATGTTGTGGCTGATTTATGGTAAAATAGTGTTTTAGATAGATTTTTCTGCCCGCTAATTAATTTTTTGGTATGTCTAGATTACTTGGACTGTCACTGATGTGTGGCCTGAATTTCATTATAAGAACCACATTAGGAATATATTTATAGAGAAAAGCAGTGATGTGTTCAGTATCCATTTTTCCATTGCTACCTCGGTAATAGTCTAAAAGTGGATCAGTTTTGTTGATATTAAACTATGATGTCTGTCTGTTGTGTTGCAGTTTATTCTCACAACCCGACAATGCGTGTTGTGGGAGAATGTGTGTGGACTCACTACCTCAAAGCTACTGAAAAAGCAGAACAAGTTCGGGCGACAATTCTGTCTACGGCGCGACAGGAGGAGGTGTGGTTGCAATACTCTGCACTGCAGGTGGCGCTGCAGGTAAGGAAGCATATTAAAGCTACAGAGTTTTGTGTGAAGGACTTTAGGTCTATCCTTTCACATTTTTTCCTCTTTCCTCAGGCCTATTATCAAAGTCTAAGCCAAAATCCTGCAGACACCTCGGTTTCAGGGTTGCATCACACGCAGCTGTTTTTCAGATCTTTCTCTCAGGTAACTTTATTGGCCTTTCCTCAACCAACACAACGGTGTGGTTGGCGTGCATGGATAGATGGATGGAGAAAAAAGAGAGAGAGAGAGAAAGAAGGAAGTAGGGAAAGAAAGAGAAATGAATAAGGAAAGTAGGAAAAAAAAGCTAAAGAGTGAAGGAAAGAGAGGGAAAGGAGGAAAGAGAGAACAAAGGAGACCAGGAAAAAATGTAAGAAAGAAAGAGGGGACGAAGGAAAGCAGGAAAACAGAAAGATGGAGAGAAAGGGAGAAAGAAAGAAACGGTGAAGGAGGGAAGGAAATTAAGAATGAGGAAGAAGGAAAGGAGGGAAAGAATGAAGGAAATAAAGAGAAAGCAGGAAATAATGAAAGAAAGAGGGAGACACAGGGGGGATGAATGAATGAATCTCTCCATTACCAGCTTGACTTCCCTGAAGTTCTATCTATATTTCTGAGCCACTAACTGTAATGATTTATTGGCCTGCAGGTCAGCTGTGACACTGACCCAGACGGCGAGTCCATGCCTCTGGACGCCTCCTTCTTGATCCCGGTCATGTGTGCCGAGTCTGGTCTGTGTCCAAAAAGCCCACAGTGTTCAATTAAAGCTCAGCAGGACAAATCACAAGCATGCTGACCACAGTCTAACCACGAGCTGGACTTTAACCCCAGAAATAATCTGGGTTCAGGAATATTCACATCATTAAAAATTTTATAATAGTATATATATGTACTTTTTTATTAGCCCTGGTTGTTTTTCTAATATGATGCAAATTGCATTACTTGCACAAGTTGTTCAGGATTGGTTTAGATAACTAACATTAGATTTTTTTTTATTAATATCACTTTTATTCAGTGGTGAGTTTTAACAAAGGAAGTATAAGCAACCTGCTTTATGTGAACCGTCTGCTGTTAATAATATCACTCTCAGGGGAAGCATTTGTTTATTTCATTTTATCCAGGCATATCTCACAAAAACACAAATTATGACAATTTTGCTTCTTTGGGCCTCTAATTTGAATACAAATAAATCTATTAATAATGAAAGAAGTAGTTTATCTGTGAAGATTTAAAAGAATCAGGAATTTTGTAACAACACAAAGAATGTTCATTCAAATCAATAAAAATTGGTTCTGGACTCTATCTGCTCTGATTAGAGAGAGATTCTCCAAGATTTTGTGCAAAACAGAAAATAAGGTTCAAATGCTCTCTTATGACACTTTTAAAAAGCAAAAAGGATACTTAGAGACAGTGAAGTCACTAAATTTTCGCAAAGATGCATTTGAAAGCATTGTTTAGAAGTTCAAAGTTAAAGGAACTGAGACGTGGCAGAGAGAAGATATTAGTGGCTGCCATTTCTGGAAATGAGAACAAGTAGAATCAAATAAGACAAAAAGAAATTGCATCGAGTCATACTGGAGAAACCTATAAGTTTTCCAGACTCTTGTAATGAATGAGTTTAATACGTTTGAGTCACCAGAAGTAATTAAAAGTTGCATTTTCATATTTAATTTGTAGACGCCATGTATAACATTGGTTCTGTTGGGCTATTTAAATGGTTCTGTTTAGTTTGTTTATTGCAAAAAGCTACTAATTTGCATAATTTGCCAAAACGTCAAGTCTGCACTGAAAAATTCAGGTGCTTCAGTTTATTATATTTGAACACAAACAAACTAAATGGTTCATGAACCTTTAAAACTAATTTGAAATAGCTCTGGCACATCTTAAGAGCTTAATCACAGCTGTTATGTTGCTATGGGAACAGATTTGTTAAAAAGAAAAACATACAAAACAGTTGTTTGTTTTTAAATGCAGCAAAGCATAATTTTGAAAAAACTCTGGCCATTTTAAATTAGCTTCCATGTTTTAGATTTCTTTCTAGGTTACAATGTCTGATTCTTTCATAAAATGAAGAAAAAAAACAGAGCACAAAAAGCTTTGCAGGGAGGTGTCAAGGAAAATGCTTCCAAACTATTAGGCGTGTCAAAACAGCAGAATAATCCCTCAAAAAACCCAGCCGGAAGAGGCCTTGGAAAAGCCGGAGCCAAACGTCTGGGTCGGCTTCTGAAACGGGTCGTTCTTCCTCATGAGGAACCGGCAGCCGTAGCTGCACTTCCAAGTAAGTCGAATCTAAGGAAACTTTCAGGTTAACTGCTGAATTGTTGAATTTTTTGTCACTATGCAAATTTACAAAGAGATTAAAAGCCAAAATAGCCAACTCCAAAAACAATGCAAACAGTGTGAGATATAGCATATCTTAGACTGACAGGTAAGTAGCTTCAGCTCATCTGATTTCTTAAAGATTTAACTAATTACACAACTTCCTGTCGAGTTTAAATCTTTGTTCAGCTCCTTCCAACTACATCTTAAACTACTTAGACTGTGAACATTTTGCATTTCTTAAACTTGGCATCTCCTGATTTTATCATTTGACTCCTAAATGGATTATATTTTTCACATCTTTCAGTTTATTTAACAATACAAAATAAAATTTAAGAGCTAGAATTAAAACCTTCTCATGTTTCAGAGACTCCCGTTCGTCTTTTCAAACATCAGATTGAAAAGAAAGCTGATAATGCACCGGCGGCAAAGTCCTCGAAGCAGCAGGTTTCCAAGCTCATCCTCAATGTGGTCTCCCAGTGCAAACATAAAGGTGGCATCTCCATGGATGAGCTCAAGGAGACACTGGCCGCCGAAGGCTATGATGTTGCAAAGAACAATCGACAAGTTAAGGTGGTGACGGAGCAGCTGGTCAACAACAAGACACTGGTGCGAACTACAAGAAACACCTCACTGAGACTCAACAATAAGGTAAAAACTGAATCTGCTCCTTTCATTGAGTGGCATTTCAGTTCTGCATCCAGATTATTTTTCACAGGATGTTCGGATGTTAACTTAAAATTTTAGTAACTGTTTGGTCAAATATCAAATCAGCTTTACTGTATACATTTTTATCCCTTTAAAAACAGAAAGTAATAAAAACAAAGAGTGCAAAGACGAACAAAGTAACATCTCAGAAGTCCTCACAAGAGCTGGGGAAGAAGACTCCAACCCAAAAAAAAATGGAAGAAGAGATAAAAGCACAGAAAAAAAACAAAAATCTGGCCAAAGCAAAAGTCAAAATACAAAAATTGCAAAGAAATACTCACAAAGCGGCACCGAAGTCCAAGAAACAAAGAAAGCAGTCACCCAAACGCAAAAGAAAACCCCAAAAACAAGCCAGGAAGAGACCTCAACTCAGGAAGAGACCTCAACTCAGAAAGGACCGGTCCATGCGAGCTCAAACGCCACCAGCAAAGACTAAAAAGACACATAGGCATCAACCAAAACAGGTCAAATCTTCTAGGAGAAAGCAATCACAAAGACGGAAACTTCCTAAAAGAAGCTCAAAGCGGCAGAAAAAGCATCGCAAGAGTTACAGGAGAAGCTAGAAGCACTAAGATTGGCAATAAACTTAAGTATTTTTATCAATCTGACCATTCTTTGTTGCTTTAACTGTGTTGAATAAAAACTTTTCATCCATTTAATTATTTTCCATTAATTACTGATATAAAGATGTTATAAGTGCTTTGTTTTGGATTGTAATAAAAAGAAAAGAAACACCCTTTCCTAAAAATACATTTTAATTTAAACTTTGTGTGATACATTTTGGTACAAAAGAAGGTTTTTTCAAAGGACAATGTATTGGGTACAGAAGTAACCATAAGGTCCAATAAAAATCATATTCATGGAGGAAAAAACAGATTCATAGATAAATCTTTTACAGACAATTTAGAATAGAATAGAATAGATTTAGAATAGCTAATTTAGTATCAATTATGAGGTTAACAAGCAGCACTGAAACACACCATCCTGGCTCATCTTCATGTGTGGCTGCAGAAAACGTTTGAAATTTACAATGGAGATGCGGGAGCACTGAACTGAACAGAGGAGAAATCATAGCCACTTTAAACTAAAAACAAAACTTTTCCAATCCAAACAATCATCTCATTACAATAAAAAAATGTTTCTTGTTATCTGGAAACAATGTAAAAATTATCCCACTATGTTGACATAATGATTTCTGTTTTCACGTTTCTCATCTTGAGAAAACAAAACAAAAATAATATTTATGTGGGAGCGGGTGCTCTGCTTCCTGTAGTTGTTCTTGTGGCAACATTCAGCATTTGTTCCAGTAAATCTGGTCCATTGTAATCAGAACCACGTAATTACAGTGGTTTCCGTTCAGCAGTTTATTGTAATTTGTTTGTCACAGGACGCCCCACACCTCCTCAAAGGCGGAGCATATTTTGGCACAGGTCAGAGCTGCAGAGAGGGGGTAGTTACTTATAGAGACTGTCTGCTCGGTGTAGTCCACATTCACCTGAGGGGAGAAAAACCCAACATTGGTTATATTGAGAAATTATTTGAAGCCATGAAACAAGAACTATCTGTATCATCTCCTCACCGAACCATGAGCAAACGCGCCGATCACCACTGCTGCAGGGCCCTCTGGCACCACAGTCCGAGCATTAACGGCCTCCCCAGCGGAGAAGGACATGCCGATGCGGGGGCAGCCGGGGGGCAGGTGGTCAGACACTGGATTTTTAATCATCTTCAGCAGCTTCTGAGGACCGTCAGCGGCTCTGACGCTCAGTTTGTGCAGCAGCTGAACTTTGGTGTTAGAGAGAGAAGAAATAGTCAAAGAGATGGAGAGAAAACCTGGCTATGCATAAAAAGGACATTGCAAAAGTTATCCCTCTTCAACTGTTCAACACTTTGTTACATTATGACTACAACCTTTAGTGTACGTTAGGTTAGATTAGACAAAACTTTATTATTAATCCCTCATGAAAGTTCCTCTGTGAAATTCAGTGATTTATGTGATTGGCCAATACAAAGAAGTGAACAACTGTGAGGTGGAAGGGAATCGATAGACGATTTCCAGCAGTTTGACAAATAGAAGAAATAATGAAAAAAAAACATGGCAGTCATTTTTATTAAGTTCCCTTTAATTTGATAAATCTAAACATAAATGTTAAAAGATTTTCTTCATAAATTCTCTGATTAAGGGAGCCAATCTGAGTGTAATCTTGTGATCTCAACATGAATCCAGCTGCTCTGTGAAGGCCTCAGAGGTTTGTCAGAAAACATCAGAGCATGAATCACACAACCAGCTGATAGTCCAATGGTAACTCTGGAGGAGCGGTAAAGATCCACAGCTCGGTTGGGAAAATCTGTCAGCAGGAAAACTATCAGCGATTCATGTCACATTCTCACAGCCACTGAAAAGTGGCACAAAGGTTTTTATTAAAAGAGAACATTAAAAAGCTCCATATGCAGTTTTCCAAACATCATCTAGCGAACACAGTTAATATAAGAAATCTCAATGTAAAAGCAGATTAAGGGGAGTAAATACTTTTGCAAGCCACTGTAAACAAAAAAGAAACAATACCAATTAAACCACAGAAGCGGGTGAAAGTTCTGGGGATGCGAGTCTGTGGGTTGATCTCTATTAGGGCGTTTTTCTCGGTGTGGATGTAAACCTGCAACAGGCCCGCCCTGTTCAGCGGACTGTCCATCAGCATAAGCAGACACTGAAATGAAGGGACAGATTGTTTTCAGAAACCTTAATCAGGCACATACTGTAAGAAACGGAAAAATACACAACCACGCAAAAAAAAACAAAAAAACAACCAAATCAAGGATTATGATAAAAAGTAGTACTTTCACATATCTGAGAGTAAGTGGAAAAAGCATTGGAATTAATTTCTATTCATAATAATGTAGAATCAATAAACATGTAAAAAGCTTCTCAGGCTGATGTAAGGTTTGTGTTTACCTGATGTGTGATGTCTGGTCTTATGTGTCCCGGATCTCTTCCACTTTTGATGATCATGTTTTTGTGCTGATCGCAGTTTAACAACTCAAATGTTTTACCAACCTGTAAGACACAAACCAAACAGCAACAAGCATAGATTAGAATTAAATCCTCTCAGCGTTAGCTGGTCACAGATGTTGGTTGTGTTTGAAATTAAGAGCAGCGTTATTCTCTAACCTTCACAGTTTCTAACGATGCTCCCTCCAGAATAACAATGAGCCTTCTTTCAGCCATTCGATCATGGAGGCTGATTTTGCCTGTTTTTGCTGATTTTGGTTCATATTCATCCAAATGCTCCAGACCACGCTTCTTTCCAGATGCCATGACTTCTTTTGTTAGTCGCGGAAAGATGACGTCAGTAAAGAAAACGCATTGAGGTCTTTTTTTTAATTAAACAGTAACAACATAAAGTAATGCATTTACATAACCTAATCTGTTTCTTTTTACATAAATGATGACTGAGAGCATTTACCATTTTCTTTAAATAAAACCAAAATATTTTAATGTCGCGCAAGATTAGTACGTCATTTTCGTGCGCCGGATATGGTCCAGCAACGTGTTGAAGGAAATTTCACGTGTGGAAACCTGAAAGTCTGAAGTCAAAAAGCATCGATTAGTGGGTGAGTATTTTAGTATTATGTAGTTAAGCTTGTCTGTGAAGCCAAAAAAACAACAAAGTTTTCGTAACTGAAACATTTTAAGTTGCCAACTGGGTTCGCTGAAGCAGGTCTTGTTTTATAAAAGGCTCATTATTTTATAAACAGATTCGTTTGTCCCTGTGCAGCTTAGTCCTAACTCGCTCGTCAGATAACTGTACAGCTTCATTGATATCTTTTAGGAAACAAAATAATCGAGTAAGTAACGCAGGCTTTTACTACCTATATCTACATACGACCTTTTGCCTAACCCTTTTACATATATGCTCCCATGTCTGCCATGTATTATCTTTAGTCGCTGATTTTCTTGTGTCCATAAGCCATGTTTCTGAACCTATTATTTTAAACAGGCTTTTTGGCACTTTTGTTAGTAAAGTTTGCCATCAGTTTAAGCTGGCCAGGGTGGGGTAAGTTAGTAATTCAGTTTTATTTATTTTAAATCCAGAAGTTCTCATACTTACACTTCCCTCTGTAATATTAATAGTTTATAAATCTTAGAAATCACTGTTTTTACTAAACATACAGGTGCAGACTATATTTACTTGGGGTGTAATATTTTTATTATTGAAGAATTTGTACCACCAATTGTTTTTTGTTTAACAACTACCTCTGGATATATACATTACTCCTTCACCATGAAAGCATCTTATTTGCCACAATTATTTTTGAAGGATGTTCATTCACTGATAAATTAAATAGTGTCCACTGTACTGTCAGGAAACTCAATAGGACTATTACTTATTTCCATGTTCTTATTGGTCAAAGCTAATTAGACCCACTGTAGAGGATGTATAGAGCAGCTTGTGCCACCAGAGCTAAGGGTTACGTTGTAATGGAGGCTTCTCTGTGTCAGACTCGGTATGATATTAATAATGTTCACTAATTTGTTGTTAGGGCAAGGAGTGGTAGTAGTGATTTATTTTTCTCTACTTCTTCATTTTGAGGTTGTAGCTGAGAGTTGGAGTCATGGGTCGGAAGCTTGATCCCACCAACAAGGTGAAGAGGGGGCCGGGTAAGAAAGCCAGAAAGCAGCAGGGAGCAGAGGTTGAGTTGGCCAACTTCATAGATACAGAAGGTAAGTATCTTTTTTCTGATCCTTAATGAAAACAAAAGCACAGACTGTTTGCTTCTTTTACTGCTGGTTGTGTATAACATTGTATTGTCTTTGCAGAAGATGCAGGACCAAAACGTTTGTCAAGTAGAGCGAGAAAAAGGTAACAGGTGGATTGCTTAGTCAGGTTTAAATCCAGCCAGAGTGTTTGCAAGGTGTTTAGTAACGTCTGCAATTTTTCAGAGCTGCTAAGAGAGTTGAGAACCTGAAAAAGCCAGAAGATGTTGCTGAGAAACAACCAAAAAAAGGTGAGCGCATCAATCTGAATCATTGTCCATGACATGTTTTAAAAATGACAATAAACCTGTCACCATAAACAACATTTTAAATGTGCCTTTGGATTAGTTGTACACAAAGTAAAGTATTTTTGGTTTCATTTCCACGTTAATGTACATTCCACTGTGTTTTCACTTCTCATCCACCTGGAAACTCTATTATTATTGTTTAAAAAAATAACATTTTGTAATAGTTTCTTGCTCACATCTGTTTATTCTTTACTGTCATAAAAAAAATTTCAGCTTTATTTTGAGGTTTATTGGAAAGAGTCATGGATGTGACAGATGTCAAACTGTCAGGAGCAAAAATAAAAAATAAATGGTTTCCAATACATTTTGTGTTGAAATAGTCATAGTGGATGTCAAACTCTGCCTGGTGACCTACAACCTTCCCAGTGTTCAATGTTCTGACTTCAGTTTGTGATCTCGAGAAATTTGATTTCTGAGTACAAACACAAAGCAACAAATAATACAAACATTTTAAGGGAAATCAACCTGAGTGTGGCTGAAGCAATGCTAGGCTAAAGATAAAATACAAACACTTTTCCCGCTCACATTTTGTATATTTGACATCCAAGCAACACGACTTTGATTTATTAATTTTTAGCATTATCGCTACCTGTCGGCTGTGCTTAAATACAATCCCACATACCTAGTTGAAAGATTAATTATAAATGACAAATATCTTGTTTGATTAAAAAACAATTACAGAGTGGGGTAATTATTTCCTACTTTACACAGAATTAGTTGGGTTTTTTTAAAACAAGAACATTTTTATGCATGCTTAGAATAATGAAGGAATTCTTTGATCAAAAATGAATCCTAGAATCTTGTTCACTGCAAAATTTTAAATAAATGTGTTCTGTATTTGAATATTTATAGAAGTTGTTTTTGTATGTTTCTTGAAGGCTCTCTCCATCTGTCTGAAATTTTAATTGAAAATATGTGCTTATTATCTCTGTCCAAAGGATACAGTGATGACAACAGTAAATGGTTGAAACCTACAAAGAGGAAGCGCAAAATGGATGAACCTGAAAGTGAGGATGACAGCGAGGAGATGTGGGAAGATGAGGAGGAGGAAGAGGAAGAGCAGGTGCTTCTGCCGAAGAAGGGAGGAAAAGAACAAGAAAAGAAAAGTGCAAATTTAGGATTAAAAAACCTGGACGAAGAAAATGATGATGATGATGATGATGATGATGAAGAAATGGTTGACGACTATGGTGCAGAAGATGATGGCAGTGGACAGGAAGGGGAGGAAGACGAAGAGGAGGACAGTGATGGAGATGATGTATGTTATCTGATATATCTCTTTTTGTATGTATTTAAAAGTTGGCATATAAAAAGCTTTAATGTAGCCAGTCCACTATGATAAATATTAACCATTCTACAGTGTTTGAATTAAGTTTCCTCATTCTTTTTGTTAATGTAGGACTTTTTCATTTCCATCTGAAATGCTTCATTTTAGCTTTTTTGGAAGATTGTGAAAGTCTGCAGGTTTTCTTTTGTTTCCTTTCAGAAGTTTGTCAAACTTCACAGTTGAAACTTAAATTAGTCCTCGGGCCATTCGATCAGAAGTCTAAATCTGCTCAGGAATGATTAGATTTTATAATTGTGGCAAAATATTGAATTAACTTAATTTGTTGATTTGATCCACTTCAGCTTCTTCCAATCGAACGTGCTGCCAAAAAAGAGAAAAAACTGAAGGAATCCATGGGTCTAAGCAGTGATGATGATGATGATGATGATGATGATGATGATGAAGAGGAGGATGATGATGATGGTGATGGAAAGCATAAATCAGATTCTGACATGGATGAGGAGGAAACAATCCAAACTAACGCAGATGATTTTGATACCTTCCGATTTCCCTCTGCTGAGGAGAGTGAGAAAGAGGGTGAGTCTATCGTTAAAATCTGACAGCAAATCACCCGGAAATGTTCTGCAAATGACCAAACCTTCATATCTCACATGTGTTTTCAGGTGCCCTGTCTCTGGACCTGAAGGCAGTCCATCAAAGAATAAAGGACAACATTGATGTCCTCTGTAATTTCTCAGCAAAAAGGGAGGAGGGGAAAGCCAGAGTGGACTACCTCTCTCTTCTGAAGAAAGACCTTTGTACTTATTATAGCTACAATGAATTCCTCATTGAGAAATTAATGGACCTCTTTCCTCTCTCAGAGGTCTGTTTGTTTGTTTTGCATCCACAAATCTATGATTCACTGAAAGGTTATGGGTGGCAGCTTGAAAAAAAAGTAATTTTTGTTGCTTTCGGCAGCTTGTTGACTTCCTGGAAGCCAATGAAATTCAAAGACCGGTCACAATTCGAACCAACACGCTGAAAACAAGGAGGCGGGACCTTGCACAGGTAACAACTCTGGACTCTTTAGAGTATGACAGTGCCAATAATAAGCTTTTTATATATTACTGTCCCTTATGCATATACTGTATATACAGTGTGTGTATATATATTCCTAGTATGAATACTTTTGTAAGCCAAAAAAAAAAATTTTTTTTTAATCTGGGCAGCTTTTCAGATTTAATTTATTTACACACATCTGCTGAAGACAGACTTTGATTGTAGTTGTGACACATTTTAGTTTAAAGAGTTAAACAAAAATCTGAAGCTATTTTGGTAATGTATGCAATACAGCAGGTACTGGTGTGTGTTTTTAATTCAATTTGAAATAAATGACATAATTTTAACTTGGATCATTTTGCATTTGTCCTTGTTTAGGCTCTGATCAACAGAGGAGTAAACCTGGACCCACTGGGGAAATGGTCCAAAGTGGGTTTGGTCATCTATGACTCCTCAGTACCTATAGGTATGTTTCTCTTCAACATGTTTACTCTAATTTTAGCCTGAATTTTTTTCAGAGAAGCATATTTCAGCCGCCAGAGTTTTGATGTCATGCTTTGTTTGAATCCAGGTGCGACCCCAGAGTATCTGGCCGGTCATTACATGCTGCAGGGAGCCTCCAGCTTTCTTCCTGTTATGGCGCTCTCTCCACAGGAGGGGGAGCTGGTGCTGGACATGAGCTCGGCTCCTGGAGGAAAGACCTCCTATATGGGTAAGATATGTTACTCTTATGCCTGCAAATTATGTGTTGAGAGCTAAATGTTGAAGTGAATGTTCCACCATTTAGCTCAGCTGATGAGAAACACAGGAGTGATCGTAGCTAATGATGCTAATGCTGAAAGACTGAAGAGCGTGGTGGGAAACCTTCACCGCCTCGGGGTCACTAACTCTGTGGTCAGCAATTACGATGGCAGGAAGTTCCCAAAGGTAACTTCATCTCAGATGTTCATTTGTGAGACGTAAATAAAAAACATTTATTTATTGGTTTAAATAAATGTCACGACTGTATCGTTTATAGTTTACTGAACTATGGAGGTTTTTGCCGCAGGTAATGGGAGGGTTTGACAGAGTGCTGCTTGATGCACCATGCTCAGGCACAGGAGTTATTGCAAAAGATCCAGCTGTAAAGACCAGTAAGGTGAAACATCAAAGCTTGTCTCTGCCCATTGATCTACAGATACCCTCTTAGTTCAAATTTATTTCATTGTTCCCTCTAATCTTGTTTTTCGATTAGGATGAGCCGGATATTCTGCGCTCTGCTCATTTGCAAAAAGAACTGCTTCTATCAGCTATCGACTCCGTGAATGCAACGTCTTCTACTGGAGGATACCTGGTCTACTGCACATGCTCAATAATGGTATGTGTTGCCACAAAATGAGGTGTAATCAGGACTGCAGTGAAGCTGATGTCTGAATTATTATTAAAAAACATTGCAATCTATTCACCTTAACATAATCTGAACAATTCTATGAAATCAACAATTTATGGAGCAAAAACACAAAATCTTACTAAGTAGTTTTAGTCTAGTTTCTAGTGCCAATATCTTTGTTTTGGCTTATTTCAAGAGTACTTAATTGCAAGTAACTTTTCAGAAAGATATAGAAACTTGTTTAAAGTAAATAATTCATTTAATAAGAATCCCACTATTATGCTCATTTTGTGTGGATGTTTATCTTGATTTAAACTTTGATAGTAACAACGTCCGTCTCTAACCAGGTGGAGGAGAATGAGTGGGTGGTGGACTACGCTTTGAAGAAAAGGAATGTTAAACTAGTCCCAACCGGACTTGATTTTGGGAAGGAAGGCTTCACCAGGTAATGAAAGTTAACCAATCCATTTCCTACCCATTTAGTGACTGATAAAACACTGTGATCGTTAAATAGAAAAACATTTTATGTCCTCCGTAGTTTCAAGAAATTTCGATTCCATCCCTCCCTGCAACTCACCCGCCGTTTTTACCCACATTCCCACAACATGGATGGATTTTTTGTGGCCAAATTTAAGAAGTTCTCTAATGTAATCCCATCAGCTTCAGTTGGTAAAGGTAACTCTCTCAAATTTGAGTCCAGATTGAAATGTTTTCTCTGTGTAATGTTATGATTGCATAACTTTTTGTGTTGGTAATTACAGAAGACGAGACAACAGAAGCTTCTGAGGCAACAGAAGCTACAGATTCTTCAAAAGATAAACCGTCCAAAAGCAAAGCAGCTAATGATACTGCGCCAGCAAAGACGGATGCCCTAAAGCAAAATGCTAAAACTAATGGAGCCGCAGCTAAAAAACCAGCAAACATCAAGAAAAAAGGACAACAGGGCTCTCAGACTGGACCAAAGAAGGCAAAGATTGCCAAAATGGATGGAGAGACTGTGAAGGGACCTCAGGCAAAGAACCCTGCAAAGAAGACTCCTGCCCAGACAACTGCATCAAAAACTGTCAAAAAAGATGAAAGTAGATTTGAGAAAAAGCAAACCAAAAAGGGAAAATCACCCTTGAAAATGAAGAACAGGATGGGAAACAATAAATTCAAAAAGATGAAGCACAAGTTTCAAAAAAACAAATAATGTTTAACATGTGAGCAGTGAAACATTTTAGATGACAAAGAAACTTTGTAGAGTCCTATTAAATACCCGACTCCCTTTCTCTACATTTAAATATTCTTTGGGTCAATGTTATCTGTTTTATCTGTTTCAGAGTAACGTGTTAAGTATGGCTATATGCTGATAGATTTGATTTCACAGTTTTTTTTCTGTTTTATCTGATATATAATGTAGGTTTGCTGCAGGTGAACATAACCTTCATGAAATAATAAATGTTTTAAGACTTCAAATTTTTTTAGTCATCTGGTTTTAGTTGTCTGATTTTAATCACTTTAATCTTCAAGAAAATAAATTTCTTGTGGAGTAATAAAATATTACCTAAGAGAATATATGTAGGTTCATTTTGGATTATTTAAAATACACCGTGTTCCAAATTATTATGCAAGTGATATTTTCTCAGATTTTCCTAAATGGTCAATGCAAATGATGGTCAGTATAATTTTCAAGTCATGAACTATTACAGTATAAATAAAATTTTACTGAACAAAGCTCCCCATGAGAACAGTATTTTTTTCAAAAATAAAAACTCAAAATGCACTGTTCAAAATGATTATGCACAGCAGATTTTCTAAACATTTTATGGATTATAAAGAACTACAAACGGTCATTCTTTGAATGTGCAGCATTAAGTGGTCACATGTACTA